>APFE030794788.1:0-14022 GCA_000404065.3 Pinus taeda | reverse complement strand
AAATCGTCTATAATGTACTGGATCAGGCAAAACTCACTAAGTTTGAACATAAAGAAGATGAGTTTGATGACCTATTTTCTTCGGCAGAGTCATTATTTCAGGTTCAAACACTAGCTAAAATGAGATATCACGATGACAGGTTAGTGGAATTCAACAAACTCAGAGAGCAGAGGTTATGTTATGAAACTAGCTCAAGAAAAGATAGAAAATATAGATCAACGCCTTAGATGTAGTAAGGTGGGCAGTTGAGGAAATCCCGATTACAAACAGAACATTTTGCACAGTCGACGGGAGAGTCTTCAGTTCGCTTCAACCCAATGATTTGTGACAAATGTACAATTTGCCTAAACGAGAGAAGAAGTATAACAAAGCATTTCTGGAGAAGTTCAGAGATGAAAATGAAACTGAATCAGCACCTACACAGGAATGGAGACAGAACCCCGCAAAACAAAAGCATGAGTCCTTGGGTAAGTACTCTATCGATTCCTTATGATCTCCTTATTGTTACGCTAGAGCGATGATGTGTAGGATTTGGGGGTTGCATGATTCCTCAAAATTCTCAATAGAAATGGTACCTTTAATGGAAGCAGCAGTCAATAGCGAAATAATGGATTGGGGAAATATATTATCTGATAAGTTAGCAACTGCTATTCTTGAGTTCGAAATAAAACTCGCGTTACTGATAGGTTTATTCCTCCATTTTATTATAGTGCCTATATCTTAGATACTCTTTGTTTTAACTCCAAATTTCCTGTGATGGGGTGGAGATGGACTCCACAGGACCCCATGCCAATTCATATCTATCACTAGAAGTTGTGGAAAGCCCATTATAAAGACCACCTATATCAAGTTTGCAATGGATTTATGTTGCCCATTTACTATGCAATTTTTGACAAGCCTACTCCGAAGATTTCCTTGCAAGCAGAGATTGACTTGACAGCCTTAGGAAACTGGTTCAGAGAAGATAAATTTACATATATAAGAGTTTTCGGCAGCCATGCCAGGCCTCATGTTCTCCCCTTGTACATACTCGACAAACTATTGGCTAGAGAGATAGCATATCAGCTTACGTCCGCAGGAGCGACCAAGGCTTTGAGGAATTCAAAGAAGCAAGTTTGGCCTCCTTTTCGTCTAAGGTGTGGCGTTTACACTCTGCATGACTATAAGCATGCAGAGAAAGAAGCAAAAAAGATAAATATATTGAATCTCGCCACTCTTCCTAATAAAAGATTTGATCCAAGGAAAATCGTCTATAATGTACTGGATCAGGCAAAACTCACTAAGTTTGAACATAAAGAAGATGAGTTTGATGACCTATTTTCTTCGGTGGAGTCATTATTTCAGGTTCAAACACTAGAAAAAATGAGATATCACGACGACGAGTTAGTGGAATTCAACAAACTCAGAGAGCAGAGGTTGCAAACTCTGCCTCTAGATTTACTAGCTACTGCCCCGATGACACAATCAAGCGAGCCTGAACAGTGACTTACCGATGAACCTCCTGCTACATTAGAAATTTTTGAAGAAGTCCAAAGAAAAGAGCAGGAGGAACTCCAGAGGAAAGAGCAGGAAGAAGTACAGAGGAAAGAACAAGAGGAAGCACGAAAGAAAGAGCAAGAGAAAATACATGAGGAGGAACAGAAAAAGGAGCAGGATAAGAGCAGCAAGGATATCAATGTCGATACCCAGATTGACCTGAGATTGCTCCAAGAATGGAAGAAATTCGACTCAATCATAAGCAATCTGGAAAGCTCAAAAGATGCGGATACATCCAAAGTGACAGATACACAGGATACAACGTCAAAAAATGTTCCAAGCGAAGGAACCAGTGGCCTACCCCCTAGTACAGACTTAAAAATAATTTCGAAAGATCCTTCAGATCAAATCATTTTGCAAGTGGAGGATATACCTCCATTGGATGTCTTTTACAGCCCAAAACACAGGGCGGTAGTAAAGCTACAGCGGAAAAGGAGAAGGATTGATCAACCTTCCCTTTTCCCTGAACAAACAAAGACAACCAACGTAGTTTGGAAGGAGGCGTTCGATCCTTTCGATGACCTAACAAAGTTGTCCCAGTATGCCAGAGCCTATTTGGTGGCCACCATGGACAAGGCATCGGAAGTGAGTAATTTTCTAAAAGAAAAGGACCATACAATTATTTTGTTACAAGCACAGCTATCGGAAGCACAACAGAAAGCAGATCAATTACAACGACAATTGTCAACTCAACAGTAGTTAAATAATCAACTAAACAAGTAGCTACTTGAAGAGAAACGAAGGGTAGATTCAAGTGCGATTCAAAGGCAGAAAGAATTATCGGAAGCATTGGCAAAATTGAAGACGATGAATGAACTAATGGTAAAGACAAAAGATGAGAAAATTGCTCAATTATCACTTCAAATAGAGAAGTTCAAGAATCTTCCGCAGCCTGCCGATTTCAGGACAGAAGCGCTACAGATTAATAAGGCACTGGTAACACAAATAAGACTATTGTGTCATAAAATTGCTCAAGTTGAACCCCTGTGTGACATAACAGCATCAATCATCGATAAATCAATCGATGCTAGACAGGACTTAGAGCAGGCCGATGAGACCTTAACAAATTTTCTTACTTGGCATGACACTAGTGAGGAACAAGCGGCAAATTTGCCTAAAATCCTAGAATCACATAAAGAAATCCTATTCTTGGAATGGAAGTCCCAATTGATGAAGGTAGAGAGAGCAGTTTCTAGATGCAAATTATCCACAAGTAATTTGATTGAATTAATTAACAATACTCTCTATTTATCTAATATGATCTCTCAATGTACACCAGGTAAATTGCTATCGGCTAAAACATTGGAGCAATCATGTTATCAAGAGCTGGAAAAGAATGGGAGGTTGATTACAGGTATTCAAAGTGTAACTTGGGACACCTATTGGTTGTTCCTAGTTAAACCATACAGCCAGAGAGCCGCCCTCAAGTGTCTAATAGATGCAATCGGGTGTATCATTCCCGATATACACGATGCCACATACTCAACTCAGCTCAATTCTCGTCTTAGCCACCCTCAAGAAGTGGAACCGATGCTAGTGATATGCCAACTCAGATCAAAGGGAAAACAGCCAGAGTGATGAATCATGTTGCTGACTACCAAATTGCTGTGAAGGAGATATTCAAGATCAAGTTATACCAATTAAATAGCAATTTAATTTTGTAGTTAGTTATTTTAATTAAGTATTTATAGACCCTTTCATGAATTTAGAAAGGGTCCTGAGTTTTTGTATATGGCTTAAACCTGAAGTTGCACTATTGTACTTCAGGTATATTTTTTTATAAAGACTGGGCCAATTATTCCAATTTTTGACAACGAAGCTTTTATGTGGATGTGCACTACTGCCTTTATTTAAAAGTATCTCTGAGTTGAAAGAAGGAATTCGAATTGCGAATGATGTTGGGAATGATTTGCAGTTCATATGGTACTACTATCTATGTCTAAATTCATTCTTTTTACGTGAATTGTTATTTGATTACTCTTACTATTATTGAATATATGCATGTGTTTCAACAATATTCTTTATACTTTCCACTATTGGATGTTTACAAGATGCTTTTCTTTTAGTCATACATGTATCAATAATATATAAAAGACAAGTGTAACAATGTTTTATTAATTACTTTGTTCAACTATTTGAACAAAATTATATTAATGAATGTCTATGTTTATCAAATAGAGTCATCTATATGCTTATTTATAAACAGAGATCATCAAACGTTGCACTCAAGAATAGAAATTTCCCGGGATAGAATAGTTATTTGTATTTTTGTTCTTTAGATTAAGTCATCCATCCCTTATCACTTATTAGAAAACCAGTCGCTCATCCATCCCATTTTTATTCATCATTGGGAAACTGGTCCCATTATATCCAGTCAGAGCCACCATCCCAAACGGAAAAGGAGCTGCATTAAGGTCCGGACCAGGTGGTTTTCCCCGATGTTGATGTAACGATTTTCGAGGCATCAACATTTTTGGCACTAAAAGGAGGGCATGAACTATGAATTGCGAGTAAATAAAAATCTATAGACCATTCTCAGAGTAAATCTCCCTCCACCTCACCTCGGACCTCCCGTTTGCATTCTTAAATACGAGTATCCAAACGAGAAGAAGAGGAATCAAATACAACTGCTCAACCCCATCATACTTCAGAACGATTAAGTCCTGAGTCCCCTGAAGCTCCGTAACTCATCCAGAAACTTCAAGGCTTTCCCATATCTCCTCAGAAATCTGAAGTATCTCAAGGCAGTGAGACTTCGCAATTCAATCTACCTCACTCTCTCACCAGAGTTCAAAGCGGAAAAATCGGCATTGAAACCGTTGAGTTGCCTTTAGCGAAAAGGAAAAAGGCTAAAAGGAACACTGAAGGATCTGGTAGTGATACCTTTTCTTCATCATCCTCCATCTCATCCTTTCCAGTGCAAAGTCAAACATCCACTCCCCCATTACATATTGTTGTTCAGCAGGGATCACGAACTTCAACATCACAATCTATTCAATCTTCAATACCAACTCCTCCCCAAACACCTGGAAATCCATCGGCAATTGTTGTTACTTCTAAAATGGCCCAAAATCCATGGAACAGTCCTGGTGCAGTCACTATGCATGCACCATTACATCCATTACCTGATTATCCTGAGAAGTGGTTACCAAAATTTAATCCAGATGCTGGAACATTGGCCGAGGAACATATTAATAATTTCATGTTATCAGTTAATCTAAAAGGAGTGACAGAAGAATATGTTGTCGTTAGACTTTTACCCTACACTTTACAAGGATCAGCTGGGTCTTAGTATTTTTCCTTACCCTCTGGATCCATTACCACCTGGAATGTATTTCAGGAGTAGTTTCTTACCAAGTATGGCGATGATAGATCCTTAGCAACACTAATTAATGATCTTTCAAATCTAAGTATTGTATCTAGAGAACCTATCAAGGAGTTTAACTCCTGATTCAATAAACTCTTGAATAAAATCCCTACCGATTCCAAGCCAAGTGAGCAAATCAGAAGCGAGTGGTATATAACAACCCTACCTTCAAATATAGCCATTTTTGTAGATAGGGCTGGAAAACCAACTGTAGCCGAAAACATGCAAGAAGCGCTCGTTGTGGAGAAACGCATTATTGCTTTAGAAAAGAAAGCTGCCCTCAAAGATAAGAAATCCATAAAAGTTTCATTTTAAAGATGATTCAAAAAAGAAAACCCATAAAGATCCATACGATATGGAGGGTCTACAAAACGTCCTCAAAACAATGTCAAATGAAATGGTTGAAATCAAAAAACAAGTAGCAGAAAATTCAACAAAGAAACCATTTAGGAATTTTAAGAAATCTGAGTCAAAACCACCAAATGTTATATCTAATGCAGATTCAAATCCTGAAGAGGAAGAAGAAGATGAAACAATTTCATCATCCGATGAATTCGAAGAAGAGGAAGTTGTTGAATGCCATGGAATGTGGGACTTCATATTACCTAACTCCGATACAGAAAATGAACACGAATCTTTTCCTGTGACTACCAGGAGTAAAGGTGCCCCTGAACCTGTCCAGGCAAGTTCAAAGAAAAGGAGTGCAGGTACTACTACTACAAAGGAAAAGGTACCCACAAAGAAGCCGACTGCAACAGTACCTCAAAACCAACCTTCATCCTCAAATATACCTTCAACATCTAAAACATTGGTAGTATCGGATTCAATGGATTACAATATTGTTGATGATATGAAGAAGACAAAGGAAAACATCACCATGTTTGAACTTAGCAAACTAAAACATCAGCATAAATTGCTTCTTAAGGAACTAAATGTAGTGCCTTCTTCGCCTCTTCCTAGTGCTAAAGCTGCAAATGATTCAAGTCAACCACCTTCTAGTAGGATTGAAGCTACTGATACAATTTTAATTGGAGACAGATCAAATTCCCATACTCCCCCTTTCCTCTTAACATATGAGATTTATAATCGAAATCTACACAATTGTTTGATTGACTCAGGGGCATCCTCTAATATAATGCCAGCTTCAGTTTGTTCCAAAATGAACATTGAACCCCAAAAGTCTGCAATTCACATTGTGCAGTTGGATAGAACCAAGGTCCAGGTTTTAGGGGAAATCAACTCTGTAACTATCAGGTCATCAGCTAATCCACGAGTAGTTCAGGGAATTGATATCTTAATTGCTGATATGCCTGAGTTTTATGGTTTAATCTTGAGTAGGGATTGGTCTGAGAAACTCCATGGGTATATCTCTACCGATTGGTCCCATATGTGGCTACCCTACAAGGGAAAGCCAAATCAAATTAAAATCAATCTGGAGAAACATATGACCCATACTGTCACTGAATTTGAATAGGAAAATCAACCAATAGCATTTAATAATAATATTTTGGGGAATTACTCTTCTGAATCATTCTTTGGCAATTATACTGCCCAACCATCGCCTTTCTCTGTAAATAATTTCACATACCAAATTGAAAATTTTTCACAAACCGATAGATCAAAATGTGTTAATATTGCTGAGAACACTATAAATAAAATTGTTAATAATTCTTTATTTTGGTCACTATACTTTGACGGATCTAAATCCAGTGAAGGATCAGGAGCATGGTGTATTTTAGTTAGCCACGAGGGAGAAAAAACTATGTTGTCTTGTAGGTTGGAATTCGAATGCACAAATAATACAACTGAGTATGAGGCCTTAATTCAAGGACTATATAAAGCTATTGGTCTTAAAGTTCAATATTTGGAAGTGTTTGGTGATTCAGAGATTGTCATAAAACAAGTTATAAATACAATTCACTGTCTTTCTAGTCACCTCAAGCACTATCAGTCTTTGGTCCAGGAACTTATATCTCAATTTTTAGCATTCAATATTTCACCTATCCCTAGATCCCAGAATGCAGCAGTTGACTTGCTAGCTAATGTTGCTTCTAAACTCCTACCTTCCGAAGATTATAGCCTAGATAGATTTCAGTAGAGTTAATTTTTAAACCATCAATTCCTGACAATGTCACCAATTGGCGAGTGTTCAATCACAATGAAGACATCTTACATTTCTTGACTTCCGACAAGTCCTACAATGATCAAATCATTGATGAAAGCGATCATGATCTCCAGATAAAGGAAAAGTAGGAAGAAAAATCAATACCGAAACCAGTGGTTAAACTTGAGGATCTCTATGATATTAAAGACAGGTTTAAACAGGTAACCAATTCAAAGCTCCAAAGTTCCACCTTAAGATTTGAGTTGATAAACCTTGGTACTGAGCAAAATCCTCAAAACATCAATTTGGGATTAGGACTTTCTGTGGAAGAAAGAATAGCATTCATTAGACTATTAAGGAAAAATAAACATGTCTTTGCTTGGAAATATGATGATTTAAAAACATACGATACATCAATCATTCAGCATACCATTCCAATGCTTTCTGAACAAAAACCAGTCCAACAGAAGTTGAGGAAAGTTCATCCTAAATTAGAGAGTCAAATAAAATCAGAACTCAATAAACTCTTGAAAGCTAAGATTATTTTTCCTGTCTGGCAGTCAAACTGGGTTTCCAATATGGTGCCTGTTAGAAAGAAAAATGGCGACATCAGGATTTGCATAGATTTTAGAAATCTGAATAAGGCAAGCCAAATAGATAATTTCCAATTACCTACCATGGAGCATATACTCCATTCAGTAGCAGGTTCTGAGTTAATGTCCTTTTTAGATGGTTTTTCAGGATATAACCAAATTTTGGTCCATCTTGATGACAGACTCAAAAATACCTTCAGAACAAAATGGGGAACTTATGTCTACTAGAAAATGCCTTTTGGACTTATTAACGCATGAGCTACATTCCAAAGAGCAATGTATATAGATTTCAAAGGATTGATCAATAAAACAATAATTGTCTATTTAGATGATATTACTGTATTTTCCAAGAAAAGATTCAATCATTTACATGATTTGAATCAAATCTTTGAATGCTGCAGAAGGTATGGTATTTCACTCAATCCCAAAAAATCCTTCTTTCCTCTTAATCAAGGAAAGCTCTTGGGCTTCATCGTTTCCAAAGATGGTATTTATATTGATCCAGATAGAATTAAAGAGATTTCTGAAATTCCATTCCCTCGTAACAAAAAATCCATGCAGTCATTTTTAGGTCAAATTAACTTTGTTAAGAGATTTGTTCTCGATTTTTCCCAGATTATTTTACCATTACAAACCATGATTAAGAAAAATTCAGTGTTTAGATGGGGCTCTCCAGAAAAGGAAGCATTTGACTCTATCAAACAATCAATAATCAATGCCCCCGCTTTAAGCACTCCTAATTTTTCTAATCATTTCATATTGTATACTATCACGTCCACTTCATCTTATGCAGCGGTACTCACTCGGATTAATGATCATAACTTGGAAGCACCAATTTCATTTTATAGTTCGAACCTTCAAGGTGCTGAACTAAATTATTCAGAAGTTGAAAAACAAGCCTTTGTTGTGTACAAAGTTGTCAAACATTACAGACCCTTCCTTTTAAAAGCCCATACAAAAGTTATAATTCCTTTTTCAGCAGTAAGACAATTACTGATCCAAAGGGAATTAGGAGAAAAAAGGGCAAATTGGGTTACAGCACTACAAGAATATGACTTGGAAATCAAGCCAGCAAGATTGTTAGGGGCCAAGGTTTTTGCAGGTTATTAGCAGGAGCATCCAACATTCAAGAATCAGGTGATACAGAATATACTGAAGAAATCAATCAGATAAGTATCACTGATCCTGAATCACAATATGCAGACTTGATTTTCTATTTGAAAAATGGATATGCACCTCCTAATATTTCTTATAAAAACAAACGTGCCATTAGATTAAAAGCAAAAAACTTCATAATTGTTGATGATGTACTTTTTAGGCAAAATTATGATTCAATTTTATTAAGATGCCTAGAAAAACTTGAAGCGCAAAAGGTTTTGCAGGAGCTACATGACGGACCAGCAGGAGGACATTTTGGAGCTGATACAACAGCCCACAAAATCATTCATGTTGGATATTACTGGCCCACCCTATTCAGAGATACTCACGAATATGTAAGGAAATGCCGAAGTTGTCAAATCTCCAGTGGAAGACAAAGAAAACCAGCTTTCCCTTTGCAACCAGTCAACATTGATCAACCTTTCAAGCAATGGGGATTGGATATCATTGGAGAAATAACTCCACAGTCCTCCAAACAACATAAGTATATCCTTACTGCTACTGATTACTTTACTAAGTGGGTTGAAGCAATTCCTTTAAATACAACAAACTCTGAAGTAATTATAGAGTTTATAGACCAATTCATCATTACCAGGTTTGGTGTCCCAAATGATCTTGTTTTCGATAATGCATCTTATTTCTCTGGAAATTCTATGTTTGAGTTCGCTATTAAAAGAAGATTTAAATTAAAATATTCTGCAAATTACTATCCTCAGGGTAATGGTTTAGCAGAATCTACCAATAAAAATCTAGTCAAATTTATTAAGCGAACTATTGAGTAGAATCGTAAAAACTGGCATAAATCTTTGATATTTGCACTATGGGCTGATAAAATAATGCAGAAGGCTTCCATAGGTACTTCTCCATTCAATATTGTATATGGAAAAGAAGCAATTCTATCAACCAATCTATTGCTTCCTTCTCTAGCCCTAGTTTAGTTTATTGAAGAAAGCCTACCTTCTTCTATTCAACTTAGACATGATCAAATCTTAAAATTAGAAGAAGAAAGAGAAAAGGCCAAAATTACTCATGCAAAAAATCAACAAATTATCAAGTCATCTTTTGATTCAACTTCATCGAGTTCAAAACAATTACAAGTTGGTGATCTAGTTCTGAAATGGGAAAAGGCCCATGAAGATAAAGGAAAACACACTAAGTTCCAGAAAATGTGGCTCGGACCATTTCAGATCAACGAGGAGATAGGCCATTCTACGTTCATATTACAAGATCTATCAGGAAAGAGGGATTCTCTTCTTGTTAATGGCCTCATCTTGAAGAAATTCTTCATTTGAGGAGGTAACCCCTTCTCCTTTTGTAAATATTCAAATTTCAGCAGAATTTGTAGTTTTCAGGATTATTAGGAAATAAAGTTGTAAGATATCTCCCATTAGCCTTTGCTATACTGAAAAAGTTGCTCAAAAGAAGTAGTTTTGATATTTACTTTTAAAATAGAAGCCTTAAACAAAAGGACAATTTCTAGGAAATTAGGTATATTCACATTCTAAAACCCCATTTCATTTTTGTGAAATCTTCTCAAGATTTAGAAGTATTGTAAATCATTTTAATGTTTTCAAAAGGGCCACAAAAAGGTTATCAATATCAAAACAGAAACTAATTCAATCTTAGCATCTTCAACTCTTACCCTGTCATCCATAATCTCTTAAGCAAAAAATTGTCCATCCCATTCATCAAAGTTTATGATTACTCAGAGTGTAATTCTAAAATATTTGATATAAAAGATAAGGGGTCTTATTACAAGCCTGGTTACCATGATCATTGGGAAATAGTTTAACCGAAATTACCAACACTGCATACCAAAACAGGGTAATGGCTTATAATCATAAGATAAGGGGTCTCATCACGAGCCAACTTGTTCGGTTAGATTACAACCAATGAATGGAATTCTCAAACAACTGGCCACTAAACCAGGACAATGGCTTTTTATCTTACAAAATAATATAAAAGAAAAGGAAATACAAAATATGGAAGCATATTTTTGGATTCATTCTTTTAATCATACTTTGAAATGGATGGGATAATGGACAGTCAAATGGTTAAAAGGTATCCCTGTTGAAACTATGAATGTTTGCTGGCAGCAGAGGCTCTACCTATGACAAAGGAGTCATTAAAAAGGCTAAGTTGGAAAGGTTCTTTGTTTTATCATTATCAACCAATAGAGGCCAATTTAAAACTTAGAATGTATGTAATTCTAACAAGAAAAGAAATTATCAAAAATAGCTTTTATTATATTCAGAGTGTATATATACTTAGTTATATTAGAATTTTCCTCTTTGATAAGATTTCTATATAAAGAAAGTCTAAGTATTTCAATATTTCTCAGAGATAACTGTTTCTCCCAGCGAATCTCCAATTGTTGTGCTGTACAACAACCCCCCATTTCATAAAATTTTACCTTCAAAACTATAATATGAAATGGGTCCCTTTTAGATTTATAAATAAAATTGGTATTAACTTATCATTCCTCAAAAGGTCTGAAAAGAAACAATATATTATAAACCTTTTGAGTGAACATAAATCGGGCTTATAAAAATAAATGAATAATTCTTTTATTATTGTGATAAAGCGATCGCAAGATTGCATATCGCAATAACAAAGGATGCATAACAAAAGGACCCATTGGTTTCCTCTGATCCGACAAGCGAATAACTATCAGATATCAGGAAAGGTAAGCGATTGTAACAAAAGGCCCTCTCTCTTTGCTCCGATGCGATATCGCTATCAGTGATCATGGAATATAGCATACTCAAAACAGAAGTCACCCTTCTTAACTCCCGATGCGAATTGGCTTTATCGCTATCGCCGATCGGGGATTTCGCAATGACACAAATGTAACTACTCGAGCATTCCTTCGATCTTTGATTGCGATAAAACTAAGCGCGACTTTCAAAAAGGTTTGTAAAGGCTTGGGTATATTATGTTAAATTATTATTAAAGCCTTTCTATTCCCAATAGTTATTCACTTGTGATCAACCGCGAAAAAATTAAAGCCACGCTTAAATGAATTATTCGGTGAATAAATGATATGATGAGCATTTAAATGATTGACAGGTTTAAATGGCCAATTAATGGAGCAATTATGCCAAAATCTCTTCAGAGATTGTATCTGCGGCAGTATTATTTTAATCCTCCATTATTCATTGATTGATATAACTCTTTCATACTTGGTTTGCACCACCTATTCTCTGCATTACGTTCATTTTATCTCCTGCACAGAGCTCCTCCGAAGCAGAAAATTTAGGCCAAATGGGGAAGAAATCTAAAAAATTTGGAACAGCTTCAGCTTCCGTAGTAACAAGACAATCTACTGCCGATCCGGGACCAAGTAAAAAAGGATTGATATCAGACACTACATGTCTTGGTCTCGGTAATACTAGTTGGTAGAGCATCTATAATCTGGTTGAAGCCGAAGAGCCTCAAGAAGTATCAGTACAAGCTACAGCAAGTTCGAACCGAAAGTCCGAGGCTACCCTAAAGGATTTAGCTGATTCTTACTTACACCAGATAGCGGCTCGAGAAAAAATTCTTCCATACACAGATGTAGTAAGGTGGGCAGTTGAGGAAATCCCGATTACAAACAGAACATTTTGCACAGTCAATGGGAGAGTCTTCGGTTCGTTTCAACCCAATGATTTGAGACAAATGTACCATTTGCCTGAACCAGAGAAGAAGTATAACAAAGCATTTCTGGAGAGGTTCAGAGATGAAAATGAAACTGAATTAGCACCTATACGAGAAAGGAGACAGAACCCCGCAAAACACAAGCATGAGTCCTCGGGTAAGTACTCTGTTGATTCCTTATGTTCTCCTTATTGTTATGCTGGAGCGATGATGTGTAGGATTTGGGGGTTGCATGATTCCTCAAAATTCTCAATAGAAATGGTATCTTTAATGGAAGCAACAATCAATAGCGAAATAATGGATTGGGGAAATATATTCTGATAAGTTAGCAATTGTTATTCTTGAGTTCAGAAATAAAACTCACGTTACTGATAGGTTTATTCCTCCATTTTATTATAGTGCCTACATCTTAGATACTCTTTGTTTTAACTCCGAATTTCCTGTGCTAGGGTGGAGATGGACTCCACAGGACCCCATGCCGATTCATATCTATCACCAGAAGTTGTGGAAAGCCCATTATAAAGACCACCTATATCAAGTTTGCAATGGATTTATGTTGCTCATTTACTATGCAATTTTTGACAAGCCTGCTCCGAAGATTTCCTTGCAAGCAAATATTGACTTGACAGCCTTAGGAAACTGGTTCGGAGAAGATAAATTTACATATATAATTGTTTTCAGCAGCCATGCCAGGCCTCATGTTCTCCCCTTGTACATACTCAACAAACTATTGTTTAGAGAGATAGCATATCAGCTTACGTCCGCAGAAGCGACCAAGACTCTGAGGAATTCAAAGAAGCAAATTTGACCTCCTTTTCCTCTAAGGTGTGGCGTTTACACTCTGCATGACTATAAGCATGCAAATAAAGAAGCATAAAAGATAAATATACTGAATCTCGCCACTCTTCCTAATAAACGATTTGATCCAAGGAAAATCGTCTATAATGTACTGGATCAGGCAAAACTCACTAAGTTTGAACATAAAGAAGATGAGTTTGATGACCTATTTTCTTCGGCGGAGTCATTATTTCAGGTTCAAACACTAGCAAAAATGAGATATCACGATGACAGGTTAGTGGAATTCAACAAACTCAGAGAGCAGAGGTTATGTTATGAAACCAGCTCAAGAAAAGATAGAAAATATAGATCAACGCCTTAGAATTCAGCCTCTTCGAGGGGGAAACCTCCTTTATATTACATAAATGAACAATTCTTGGATGATTCAAATGAAAAGACCTCCTCTCTATATATAGGATTCTAAGGGGTCATAACATAATCAGAGCCTACATAACAATAATAATATAAAGCCACAAAAATAACAATAGAGGGATTCTATGGGGCACAGTAATAACAATATGGGGGAAATAGGGACGCAACAATATTAATAAGGGATACAACTACAACAGTAATGGGGTAATCACTAGTATTATAGGGACCCAACATGCCCCTCTCCTTCAAAAAAAGTGTAGTCCTCATCGCTTGAGTAGTTTTGGATACTTCTATATAAAATTCTCATCCTCCCATGTGGAATCTTCAGCAGATAAGTTCTTCCACTTGATAAGATACTCTGAAATTGATCGATTTCGTAGTTGTCGAGTTCTTGTTTCTGTGACTGCTTTTGGTTC
>APFE030794785.1:120805-148039 GCA_000404065.3 Pinus taeda | reverse complement strand
TTCAAATTATTTTAAAAATTCAAAAAATATTTATACTCTCTAGGTGGGGATAAAATTTTGCAATAATGATATTAATTGCCAACTGCATGAATTAATTAAAAACAATTTTATTTACAGTAAAATTAGTTTTCTAAGTATATTTCCTTTTCAAATTTTTTTAATATTTGTCCACATTACAAATCTAACTAATAAATTTTGGGATTCTCCATAAAACTCCAAAAAATAAACTTACTGGATTTCTATTTTTATATTCAACTTATTATTATATATTTTCAAGTTATAGATTATATTATTTAATTTATCATTATTTATTTTCAAATTATTTTAAAAATTCAAAAATTATTTTGCAATTATTAACAAAGTAAAAGAAAAATAGGTTATTACTATTTATTATTACTATCATTTGCACTTAATATTGCAAAGGAAAGGTATAGTGTGTGGAAGAATATTGAAATGTGAAT
This sequence comes from Pinus taeda, assembly GCA_000404065.3. Taxonomy (NCBI): domain Eukaryota; kingdom Viridiplantae; phylum Streptophyta; class Pinopsida; order Pinales; family Pinaceae; genus Pinus; species Pinus taeda. Next base: position 147,578 of record APFE030794785.1, on the reverse strand, counting down.
GGGCTTTTTTGAATGCAAGGGTTGATAATAATGAGTTTGAATTGAGGAAGCCATGCCTAAAACCCTATTCGGGGTTAAAGTGGCTATGAAATGGAATAAAAATAGTCATAAATATCCATTCAACTTGTTTAGATACATTAAAGATTGCCTAGTTGAAGGTGAAGTTAAACAAATGAATTCATGCTAACAACAATTGGGTATCCATATCAATATACAAAATTTTAAGGAGAGGTATGTTAATCTTTTCAAACAACATTCTAATTATTTGCCTAAAATATGAAGACCTTAAACCATATCACATTGTGATGAACTGAATTAGTGCCAGTATATATTCCTTATGACGCCACATGTGGTCCATAAGGAGGTGAAAACAAATGCTTGGGCTCATGAAGTAGCTATGTATTGTCCTCCAACCCACACTAATCCTATGTCGATTATATTCCATGGCAACATCGTACACAAAAACATCTCTTGTTCATTACTCCTAGTATGGTAATATTGACTAACTAAAAATGGATTTCAGCTAGCTTCATGGTCCTTGGAGAATAATTATATATCTAAATTACCCTACCTACTCATATATGACTTGCACTTTCCATCTACCTTCTCATAGGTACATGACCTTCTATCATCACACTCTAGATTCCTAGAGATAAAGTCATAACACTCTCTCTCTCTACTTTCCCAAAGTTTATGTCAAAATAAAAATATTTTACGACAACATAATAGTCTTCTTCACAAAGTACTCTATCACTTTTCCATCTACCTTACCTTCTCATGCATGAGCCTTTGTGTAAAAACACTCTGCATTTCTAGATATAAAAACACATAACACTCTCCTTAGTTGCATAGTTACTTTCCACCATCTAGGCTTTTTCATTTCATAAGAAAAATAAGTTTTTTAAACTTCTTTTAATACTAGTTTCAATTTTAAATAGTAATCAAATTTTGAGATATTATTTCAAAATATAATTGTAAGTATATCATTGTTATGCCTTGCATTTCTTTGTGTTTTTAATTTCATTTTTAAATTATAAAGCAATTGTTGAAATATTGTGTATTTAGTTTGATTTTTAAATTATAAAATAATTGTTGAGATATTGTTTCAAAATCTAATTGCAAATAAATTATTGTATCATTGAGGCTTCTGTGATCCATCATTGTTGTAAGAAGAGCTTCGGCGAAAATCACATGAGAAAGACCTTTGTCGACGCGTTTCGAACCAACAAGTGTGGTTCATCGTCAGGACAAGTTGAAGACAGATTTGGCATAGCAAGTTAAATAGACAGAGCAGAGACTCTAATGGCTATAAAACGGCTAAAATTGACCCTAGGACCAAGGTAACAAATTATAATAATAAATTTGAAATTTTTATTATTTTATAATATTAATATTATTTTATTTCTGAGAAATCAATATAAATTAGTATCACACGATCATATATTTGAATAAAAATCTTTATGTTATTAATAAATTAATACTAATAGAGGCCTTTCATATTCCTAAAAAATAGGATGTTAGGAGTAAATGAATAAATATATAATACTAATGGTCATAGGTTCGTCAATTAATAACTAACTATATGTGTAAATTATTATTAAAAGTATGTTAATTCGTTAGTAAAATTATAATTCTTACCTTTTATGTCATATCATATTATATTTGTTTATAAGGTTATTAAATAAATAAATAATTAATATTCTCTTTTTACGAGGTTGAATTTGACCCTAGGACTTAGGTAACAAAATAAATTTAATATTTTTATTATTGATATTATTTTATTGGTAATACAAGTAATATATTTCAATAAATATTTTTATGTTATTAATAAATTAATCCTAACGGAGACCTTGAATTCTATTCATATTCATAACCAGGATGTTAGGAGTAAATGAATAAATATATAATTCTAATGATCATATTAATAACTAACTAAATATATGAAAGATTGTTAGAGGAATGATAATTATAATTCTATGTAATATCATATTTTATATGTTTATAAGGTTATTAAATACTCAATTAATAATATCTTCTTACAAGGTTGGATTTATAGAATGTGAGTGCCTAATAAATTATTTAGTAGGCACTCACCCTTTCTTATCAATCCAACCTTGTAAGAAGATATTATTAATTGAGTATTTAATAACCTTATAAACATATAAAATATGATATTACATAGAATTATAATTATCATTCCTCTAACAATCTTTCATATATTTAGTTAGTTATTAATATGATCATTAGAATTATATATTTATTCATTTACTCCTAACATCCTGGTTATGAATATGAATAGAATTCAAGGTCTCCGTTAGGATTAATTTATTAATAACATAAAAATATTTATTGAAATATATTACTTGTAATACTAATAAAATAACATCAATAATAAAAATATTAAATTTATTTCGTTACTTAGTCCTAGGGTCAAATTCAACCTCGTAAAAAGATATTATTAATTGTTTATTTAATAACCTTATAAACAAATAAAATAGGATATTACATAAAAGGTAAGGATTATAATTTTACTAATGGATTAACATACCTTTAATAATAATTCATACATATAGTTAGTTATTAATTTAAGAACCTATGACCATTAGAATCATATATTTATTCATTTACTCCTAACATCCTATTTTTTAGGAATATGAATGGAATTCAAGGCCTCTATTAGTATTAATTTATTAATAACATAAAGATATTTATTTAAATATATTACGTGTGATACTAATTTTACTTATTTCTAGAAATAAAATAATATTAACATTATGAAAATAATAAAAATATTTAATTTACTATTAAAATTTGTTACCTAGGTCCTAGGGTCAATTATAGCCGTTTTATAGCCGTTTGAGTCTCTGCTCTGTCTATTTAACCTGCTAGGCCAGATCTGTCTTTCAACTTGTCCTGACGATGAACCACACTAGTTGGTTGCTAGGCCAGATCTGTCTTTCAACTTGTCCTGACGATGAACCACACTAGTTGGTTCGAAACGCGTCGACAAAGGTCCTTCTCATGTGATTTACGCCGAAGCTCTTCTTACAGCAATGATGGATCACAGAAGCCTCAATTCTACAATATGGAATCAAGTAAAAGTAATATTTTATATATGTGTTGTATTATTCAACAATTTTATTATATTAAAGTTAATAAAAGAATTAATAAATAATGTGGTTGTTTTAAAATTTAGGATATAATATAAAAAGATTTAACCAAGTGGGAAATATTAGTTTTAAGATTCCAAAAAACCTTAATTAAAAAGAGAGAGAAATTTTAGGTTTAATTTTAAAGTCTTAATGTGAAGGTATTATATCGGAATATCTTAAAAAGTATTTTAAGAAAAATGGCGATTAAAACTTTTCCCAAATAAATTTTAAAGGTTTAAGGCCTAAATATAATAAAATCCGGCATATATATATAAATAGTAATAAAGAAGCCAACCCCATAAAACTACCACGTAGCATATTGGGAGCTCGCAAGCGACGTTTTTGTTTTATGTCCATGACCAGACTTCTGAAGCCTCCGACTTGCGACTTTATTTACACCATATCCATTCAATTAAATTATTTACACCATAACCATTGTGACTTTTAATGTCCATGACTAAACACACGCCTTTAAAACTTGTGGTATGAAGGGTGTGACGCGGTGGATGCGATATTATATTAAGGCGTGTTATGATGGAGCAGTTGGGTCCGTAACACGTATCGCATTTGGAGGATTCGAAGTGATAAGGCTTCAAAACTTGCGATATGACGGATGCAATGTTAATGGACAAATGTGGAGAATTAATGGTTTTCGATAGAATAAACACATTCATTATTACTAATGATTTCCTGAGATTTCGCTCATAAATGTCTTGGATTATTGCGTAATCGGTTATTTGCTAAGTTATTCGCTCTGAATGTTAGTTACTCTCACTCTTGTGTTTCTCTTAACAGGCTAGTCCCAACAAGCATAACTCGGCAAAAATGTCTCGGTCAACCAAACCCAGGAAGAAAATTGTTGTTCAACAACAATCGGTCGCTCCTCCCCCGAAGGTTGCAAAATTGCCTGCATTATTTACCGATACCACATGCACCTCGAACGTTGGAACATCTACCTGGGAGGACGTGTATCAACTTTTCAAAGATGAAGAGTCGAGATTCATGAAAAGAGTAGCCACAGATGAAGATTCATACCCAGTTTTTGATACTACGATAGTGATCTAGTCAATTCATTCCTCCACAAAATTGTTGCTCGGTCAAACATCCTGCCTTACATGGATATGATCAGATGGGCTATTGACCATCTAAACATAACTGACAGAAAATTTAGGACCAAGAGGAACACGATCATCGGGTCTTTCACCAGCGAAGATTTGACTTAGATGTACGAGTTGTCGACACCTCAGAAGAAATATGATAAGGACCTCATTGAAAAATTCATGAAGGAAAATCATGATCATTCTGAAGTCATCAAAGAATGGAGAAGAGATGTCAGCAAGCACAAGCGAGAGAACAAGGGTATGTATTCTATACCTTCTCTTTTCGGTCCATATTGTTATGATGCCACCATGATATGTAGATTATTTGGTTATGCTAATACCCAAGAGTTTTCAGACCAGTGGGTACCCTTGATTGATGCAGCCTGTGATAGTTATGTTATGGACTGGGGGACTGTTCTATCCAATAATTTAAGTATCCAAATCCTAGATTATAGGAAGAAACATAGTTTTTTCTATAAAACATTGTTCCCCCATTTTACATGAGTGCCTATGTAATGGATGTTATTTGCTTTACTTCTGATTTCGCATGCATGGGATGGAAATGGACCATACAGGACCCTATGTCTATCCATGTTTATCATAGTATTCTCTTGGAGTTAAAATATCAGCCCCATTTCTATAAAATTTGCCATGGAGTTGTGCTTCCAATCCACCAGTTTGTCTTTAATGAAAAATGCCCTAGAATATCACCTGAAGCCAACAATGTCAACCACCTCTTATCAGTTGGCAGATGGTTTGGAGAAGAGTCCTTACCTATGTTCGGGTTTTTGGCATCCTTGCGTACCCACATGTGTTACCCATATGTATTCCTAACAAGCTCCTCACCCAGGAAATAGCTTATCAAACAGCGGAAATGGCCTATCTAAGGTCATGAAAGATAACAAAAAGACAATGTGGCATGTCTTTCCCTTTCGTTGTGGTGTATATTCCCTTGAGAATTTCAAGCATGCTAGTAAGAAAATGGAGGAATTCTAGCTTATGAACTTTCCAACCATTTTGAATCAGTTGTTCGACCCCATTGATACTGACAAGAATGCTACCACTCATGCAAAACTTAGGCAATTCACAAATGAGCCTGATAAGTTTGATTACTTGTTTGAGTCGGTTTCCGACTATGCAAAGGTTGAGAGAGAGGCAACAATGCAGTTCAATTCCGAAGAATTAATTCAATTCAATCAATACAGGACTAAAAGGGTCTCCCACTTGCCCATGAAGTTATTAAAACTCAATGAGCAGAGCACAGAGCAGGACAAAGGAGTAAGCACATCAAAAGTCTCAGATGTAGCTCATACTAAAGAGACAGAAGCTTCTTCTTGATCACAGGTAGAGGAAGTTCTGACAGACAATAATCTGAAAGCCAAGCAATCTGACCCTAAAAATATGCAAACTCTTAAAAACACAGAGAAGACCTCGTTTACTATTGAGGCTTCAAAGGGAACTATGGACACTGATGATTTGGAGATCATCCCAATGTTTCCGACCTCTGAGGTCGTTTTGAAAATAGAGGAGATTCCTCCTCTTGAAGTAGGATGCAGCATTGATATAACTCTAATATAAGTCTAGCGGATTTGATATTCCATTAAATTATTTTTTATTACTATATCGGGTCCGGAACCAAATCGACAATCAGGGGATCAAGCCATATCGACATTTTAACATATATGGCATTTCAAAAATTTTGATATGACAATGGATGCGATATTCCGATTGCCCTACATGTAGTTAGAGGTCCATATCGCATATCGACAATCAGCGAGTAAGAGAAGTGACAACTTTCAAATATTGCAATATTAGGAAGTTGCAATATAAAAGTATAAAGAATGTTAAACCATTGGGGAAATGACGAAACAAAATAACAAAGGATTTTCATTACAAAACCAGACATGGATGTGCCTTTTATCTCTCTTCCAAATGGACGTGTGGCGCAATATGATTGGTTCTGATAAAGGACGCGTGGTCAACAGAGATTGGTTCTGATCAAGACACATGGCATATGACATCAACATGGCATGGCGGGATGGTGGACACGTGGCAAGCAATTTAGGCATTTTCAGGGCCCCAAGGGGGGCAAACCAGAGTGACATGTGTCACCAACTACAAGGTGGCACGTGGCAGTGAATGACGTAATAGACTGGAGATCAGTGTTTGGAGGTTGAGGCATGTTGTGGCATCAAAATAAAATCTTGGATTGAAATCCTATAATATGGGGGATGGCCCACGGTCACAAAGAAGGAAAGACAAGAGGCTGAGAACTAAGGGCGATCGCAATCACTGATCGCATATTGACATTTTACAACATGTGTTATTTCAAAAGTTCCTATAGAGGGGCTCTGATATTGGGCTAGCGCGTGGTTATTAAGACTCAAAGAACCTTAGGCTTAAAACATTTAACAAAGGAAAATAGCGCCCGTTACGATATGCGATATTGTCAAAGCATATTGGTGGTTGAAGGTCCATAGCATAGTTCAAAGTTTAGATATTTGGTTATTATTATATAGGACCAATGTTATATGTATTGAAAATTTCTAAAATAATTCATGCAATGTTATAACTCTGATATAACTCTAGTAGATTCGATATTCCATTTAATTATTTTTCGATTACTATATTAGGTTCGAAACCTAATCAACAATCGGAGGATTAAGCCATATTGGAGATTTAACATATGTGGCATTTCGAAAATTTCGATATGATAATGGATGCGATATTCTGATTGCCATGCGTGTAATTAGAGGTCCATATCACATATCAGCAATTGGAAAATCAGAGGGGTGACAACTTTCACATTTTGCGATATTGAAATATAAAAGTATCAAGAATGTTAAACTATCGGGGAAACAATGAAACAAAATAACAAAGGATTTTCATTGCAAAACTAGACATGGATGTGCATTTTCTCTCTCTTCCAAATGGATATGTGGCGCAATATAATTGATTTTGATAAAGGACGTGTGGTGGACAGAGATTGGTTCTGATAAAGACACATGGCATATGACGTCAACATGGCGTGGTGCGATGATGGACACGTGGCAGGCAATTTCGACATTTTTCAAGGCCCCAAGGGGTGCAAAATAGGGTCACACATGTCACCAATTACAAGGTACCATGTGGCAGTGAATGACGTAATAAACCGGAGATTGATTTTCAAAGGTTGAGGCATGTTGGTGCATCAAAGTAAACTCTTGGATTGAAATCCTCTGATTAAGGGGCTCCGATATGGGGGTTGGCCCATAGTCACAAAGAAGGAAAGACGTGAAGTTGAGAACCAATGACGATCATAATCATTGATCGCATATCGCCATTTTTCAACATGTGCCTTTTCAAAAGTTCCGATAGAGGGGCTCTAATATTGGGCTAGCACGTGGTTATTAAGACTCAAAGAACGTTGGGCTTAAATCATTTAACAGAGGAAAATAACGCTTGTTGCGATATGCGATATTATCAAAGCTAATAGTGTTAAAGTGGTGGGGATGGCTGATTACAGGTTAACAAAGAAATTATTGGCAAAACCAAAGAAGGACGAGGTCTTTTCTCTCTCCTTAGAGGGACACATAGTAGAAAAATATTGGTTCTGATAAAGGACAAATGTTGAAAAGTGATAAGCTACATGGCATAGGGTGAACTTCCTGCAAAACCATTAAAAGAAGGTTTAATTATTATAGCAACGGCCCCATATGGAAGGGACAAGAGTCATGTGGTATGGAGAGAAATGCAGCAAGGGCCAAGCACCAAAGTACTCATCCTATCGGAGATCAGTAATCAAAACTCGGGAACATCACACTATCAAAATGTTATATTCCTTAAAGGCCAACTAATCTGCTACAATGTCATGAGGAAGAACCTCACCATTAAAAACCTATCGACTTAATCACATTAAGAAAATCTTAAAAAGTAGCAATATGTTTTATTTTATTATGTCGGCCACAGTTGGTATTATACATTTGGTTTTAGGTTGACCACTTATTGTTTTAGTTAAACAAGTTAAATAATTTTCAATTTTATAAAGTCAAACTTTAGATATTATTTTTTATTTATTACAAACAAAAAATATTAGCATTTATTTGTAATATTATTGTCTGTGATTTTGAAGATCTTGTTGAACCATGCCTCGTAACTTGTGATATGATAGTAACACTAGAATTATAATTCTAGTCTAATCATGTCAATTTTTCTCTCTTAGATAATTGTGCCCTCTCTTGTCATTCAACCCTATAATAACAAAATATAAGTAATATATTTTGAACTTCTCATATTCACTGAAAAGAAAGAATGCTTCTTGCTTATCCGAGCGGGTTATTGAGTTATCAAAAAGTTCACGATTCATTCAAAGAATTTTTACGAGCTTTGACATTATCTCATTGAATTTTGTGACATTATATGAAATGAAATGATATTTTAACGTCCACAAGACTAAAAATAGTCTATGGGACCATAAGTTCCCTGTTTTTCGCCTTTTGCAATTCAAACTTTTTCTTATTCAAATTGATGATGAATTGGCCCAACCTTCCAATAATCCCCTCATTGAAAAGACAATGCCAATAAACCAATGCTAACATATTATCATAACTTTCTCCGATGTCTTTGAAAGCATTGCATTCCAAAATGAAATGCTTTTCCAATTCCATTGCCCCATACATGCAAAATGTACACACTCGTTCTTCCCAAATTTCTTTAGGTCTTTTTCACCGTCCTGTTTCACAACGAAGTTTATGCGAGTTGGTTGCGAATTGAGCAATAAGAACATTTTTCTCTCCACGAAATGTTAGCTTTAGTGTACTTTTTTTGTTGGAGATCACATGTAGGGTTGAATTCCTCAATGTAGTACTTATTCTTTCTACCCAACTCTTTCCCCATGCCCGTTTACAAAAATTTTCCATAACAAAATTCTTTAGCTCCTTACTATTTGTGGGACAAACATTGAGGTAGATATTCCATTTTTTGCATCCATGCGTAGTTTTGTCTCATCCATGTTTTCTTTCTTTCACTCATTCCTTCATTGAAGATAACATTGCGTCATCTACCTACTCCCATTTGCTCAATTCTTTGTAGATATCTTATGAGGCGCACCATAGCAATTGTTTCGATGGGAGTTGTTCCTGTTTCACTCAACATTATCTCATAAGGTACAGAACTTTTTATTTTGAACTTGCTCATGATCAAGCATTTTTGGATTTTCTCAATTTGTTTCCATTTTGAGGCACGAGTGCTACTAGCCCACAATTCACACCCATATAGTATCATTAGACAAACTAGGAGTCCAAAAAGCACTTTAATCATTTTCCAGTCCCATAACTCTGCCTCTCTACACTGTTTTGAAGAGCATATAATGCTTTCCACCCTCCTAGAATTCTCTTCTTTCTACAGTCCTCCCAATTAAGTTTGTTGTTGAAATTAATCCCAAGGTACTTGTACTCATTTACTTCTTCAAGAATGTTGCCTTCAAGAAGAACATATGCTGGCTCTGCTTCCTTTTATTAGAGAAAATCATTATTTTGGTCTTGCTAGTATTGACCTACATCCCCACTACTCTACAAAAATGCTCAAGGGCAGCTAGTATTGACCTACATCCCCACTACTCTACAAAAATGCTCAAGGGGATATAGGTGCATCTGCAATCCATGGACGGATTTAGAAATCAATACAAGATCATTAGCATATAAAAGAAGCGTTATCACAAATTCCCCCAACCGAACACCATCTCCACCTTGTAAATTTAGCCACTCTTCCAGTTTATACATATATAAACCAAAAAGAGTAGGGGATAAAGGGAAACCTTACTTAACTCCAATGTCACTTCTAAAGCTTTCTGAAATGCCCGCTAAGGTTCTAATTTTGACTTTCACCTCTTCATAAAGTCTATGGACAACGACTCTATAATGCAAAGGAATTTCAAGTTCTTCCATTATACGCCTCAACTTATCTCTGGGGAATGTGTCAAATGTCTTTTTTAAGTCAACAAAGCAGCAAAATACTTCTTCTTTGCCCCCCGAAACCTTTTCAATAATGTGTCTCAATGTGATACCATGATCCATTGTAGAATGCTTCGGCCTAAAACCCGCTTGTCCTTTTGCCCTATTTTCTTTTACTTCTGCCCACTTATTGATTATATTTTCATCAACTGCAGGACCTCAAGCAAATACTGGATTTTAGGATGGGGATTCCCTCTGCTTCTCAAAGGCTCCTCTTCAAAGGTAAACAACTTGAGGATCACCTGCCCCTTTCTTTTTACGACATTCAAAGAAATGCCTCCATCATTCTTTCCCTTCGTTTGAGAGGGGGAGCTGTTGGACAGTCTTCTTCAGCGGCAGCGTCTTCCTACAAAGATGTTTTCCATGCTCAGAAACCCAAGAATGTGGCTCCACCAGCCCAGGCTCCAAAACCCTTTTTGGTGGACAAGCTGGAGGAAACCCCCTCCATCGAAATAATACATCCTACGATGGATAGGCAATTCCAACTGTTTGCAGAATTAGGCATTATTTGCAGGTTCAATGGGCTTTGGCCACGCACAACAGATCTCTACAAATGGATTCACTCGAACTGGACCAACAACTGCAAGGTTCTTCTCTGCTCAAAAGGCTTCTTCATTGTAGTTTTTGTTGACAGTGAGTTTTATCAAAAAGCATTAACTGAAGGTCCCTGTTTTTGGGACTCAGCGGGGCTATTCTTAACCCCTTGGTTCCCAGACTTCGATCCCTCCACAGCTGTCATCACCAAACTCCCCATCTGGGTCAGACTTCCTAATCTCTCGGCTCCTTTATGGCACTTTGCTGTGTTAGAAGGAATCGGTAATTCTCTAGGCCGCTTTCTAGCCACAGACACTTCTAGAGGGGAAAAAGGCATATATACCTTCGCCAGAATCTGCGTAGAAATAGACATGAGTAAAGGACTTCCAGATCAGATCATTCTCAAATATGGAGACTTCCACTGGACTGAGACCCTGGATTACGAGAACACAGCGTTCCGCTGCAAAAATTGCCATCTCACTAGGCACCTTCAAAGATCGTGTCCAGCGATCCCTGCCCAAAAGAAGAATGCCGCTCCTAAGCCGAAATCCAAGAACTGGAAACCTTTTGACCCGCCCCCCATGGACGATTTTGATTCCAGCTCAGATGAAGAGGATGTGGACGTGGACGGTATGGACGCTTCTCTTGCACAAGATCCGGTCTCCACAGGTCCTGAGGAGACCACTGTCCCACCACTCTCACAGAAAAGATCTCTCGAGACCTCTCCTTCGGATTCAGACAAGGAGATCTCTCCGTCAACACAGCTTAGTTTGCAAATCTTACCAACGCAGCAAGATCATCTTGGTTGGGTCAAAGTGGGTAAAAAGAAAGGAAAAAAGGGCCGAATAGAGGATTCCACCCAAGTTTAGGATCCTCAGTAGGGCTCTTGTTTCTTTGTCTCGTCGGGTTGTTTCTTGTTTAGCCCTGCTCTCTTCATGTCTACTCCTCGAGGCCGAGGTGGATGGTCTATCCTTTCCGGCTGCCCGTTTTTCTTGGGGGTTCTGTAGGAGGTCCTTTGGTCAAGTTGATATGTTCCAAGCAGAGCTTCGGGCTCTTGTCTGCCCGGGCAGACCTATTGTAAAATATGTTTTATTTTCTTAATACAAAAAGTTGACTTACAGAAAAAAAGAGATTATATTTTCTACCATGCTACCGAAAAGCTTTGCAAACAAAGGATTGATCATAATGGTTTTATAATTGGAAGGATTATTAATGTCTCCACTTTTAAAAAGGGGTATTGCTAGGCTAGTTGTCGAGTCTCTTGGGAATCCTTGTTGAATGATGTTGTTGAATATTTCCATGATGTGCGGTGCAAAAGTGTTCATTCACCATTTTAGATACTCTGCTTGAAGTTCAACCAATTTCTTTGCCTTTCCTATTTTCAAATTCTTAATTCCAATCTCCACCTCCTATAATGTGAAGATCTTTATAGTTGTGTTGATCCTGGGGGGAGGCTCAGCCTTTGATTCTTTCTCATAGAGTTGTCTTGAATATTTAAACCATTGATTGACTGTAATATTGTTTTTTATTTGTTTTTTCCTTGGTTGAAGTTTCTGCCAGAAAAGCTTTCGGTTATTCTTGCCTAGATATATTAACTCTTCTCGCCTTGTTTGCATGAACTCACCCTTTTTCCTTTTCAGTATTTGCTTATATAACTTTTCATTCATTATATCATCATCATCATCATTTACCATTATATGGGTGACTTGTTCAACTTTTGTTTGTTTGTTTTGTTTTAACATTGTAGTTAAATTATTGTTTTTTGTCTAATGGTCACGTAGGATTTTTGTTTTTGGGTGACTTTGTTAGATGTAAAGTTAGGCCATTATCTGCGTTCATATTTGTTATTATGAAATTTTTACATATTTCACTCCATGGTTTAGAAACTTCCCTATTTGTAAAGAAAGTTGTTTAGAATATCCGTGAGTGGCATTTTAATTTTAGATGTTTTAGGATAAATAGACTTTAATTATTTAAAAAATAAATAAATTATTAATATAAAATTAAATTTTAATACTCAAATTTTCTTTTTCAAACTCTTTTTGGGCTTCTGGTGATTCTCTATGGTTGTGAACTATGGGCCAGCAGTACATCTGACATGCAGTGGAGACAAATTGAGAAAATTCGAAAGTGTTTGGTTACAACCAAATTTAAGATTAAAAGTGCAATTCCTTATCCTATCTTGTTAAGTGAAACAGGGACTACTCCTATTGAAGCAATTGATATGGTGCGAGTCATAAGGTATTTAAAAAAAAAATTGAGCAAATGGAAGAGGGTAGATGGCCTAAGGTTGTCTTTAATGATAGATTGTGCAAGAGCAAAAAAACTTGGATGCATCAAAATAACAAATGGTTTAGTAAATGGGGTATTTGCTTGAATGCGTGTCCCATAAACAACAAAGAGATAAAATATTTTGTTATGGAAAAGTTCCACAAGCGTACTTGGGATAATGAGGTAGGAAGAAATAAAAATTACTATATTGAAGCGTTTAATCCCACTCATAGTCATCAACCAAAAGCATACATAGAGGCCAATATCTCTTGGAGAGCCAAAATTCTTATTGTTTAGTTAAGGACTAATTCTCATCAACTCTGTTGTGAAACAGGGCGCTGGAAAAGGCCAAAGGAAGTGTGGGAGGAAAGAGTATGCATTTTTTGTTCTTTCGGAAAAGTGGAAACAGAAAAAACATTTCATTTTAGAATGTGAGGCCTTCAAAGACAACATGGAAAGTTATGCAGATATGTTGGCAGCTAGCTCTTGGGATAATCTATTTAGCAAGGGGTTTGTCGAGAAGCTTGGAGTATTTATCTTGAAGTTTCACAAAAAAAGGGCCAAATACATCAAGCACGTGAAGAAGCAATCATTCCCATATGCTATCTTTAGCCTCATGGACGTTAAAATAATTTATTTATTTATTTCTTCTTTCTTTCATTGATTTGATTTTAATAGAATTTGTTTAACTCTAAAGCTTTGATAAATTGACTTTTTACATTTTAAATTCAAAAAATAGCATTAAATAAGGATTAACTTTGTGAAAGATATAATTCGAGAGCCAAATTTCTTTTCTTGAAGTAATTTTCTCTTCAAATGCCGTAAAAAATTCCAGGTAACCATCACAAAAGTTAACACAAAAATTTAATATGCTCAATAAAATTACTCAGCATTTTTTACAGCTAATATGCTTTCAAATTCATACATGACCATCATCGTGGTTAGAAAAACAAAGACTACATTATAATTAAATTTAATAAATAAATAAAATGTCATTAAAATAATTTAAATAAATAAAAACATTTACACATTATACAAAGATTAATTCAACACAAAGTTTGAATTAAAAAAAAAAAAAAAAAAAAAAAAAAAAAAAAAAAAAAAAAAAAAAAAAAAAAAAAAAATATAATAATAATCTAATATAATAATAATAATTGCAATAATTTCTATTAATGATGTGTCGTATTCTTTTTTTTTTCACAGCGAATGTACAATATCTCTTTTAAAGATATACAGTTGTTTTCTATTATTATATATATATGCAAGTCCGACTTTCCAACATGTGTGTATGATCAACCAATCAGAAATATTATTACTATTATTGAATTAACGTGATTCTAAACCTTAATACTAACTTGAATTTAATATTTTTACTTTGATTTGGTTACAATTAAACTAAGTGGCGGGCACTAGCTACTATGTAACCCTTGTTTTTTTTGTCAGTTTTAAAAAATAAAACTACCATTTTAGGATAGAAAATAATAAAAACAACAATAAGTTTTTAAAAAGATAATAAGCATTAACAAAGACCATTTTATGATAAGAAAATCTTAAAAGTGGAAGTCTCCAATCACTCAAGATAAAAACTATTATGGAAGACCTTTTTTTAATATTTTTTCATATCGGTTTTAAAAAGAGTTAAAAGCATTGTTAAAGAACATTTTATGGTAAAAATCTTTAAAGTTGCCGCACTTTTTTTTTTTTTTTTTTTCCATCAATTTTTGTTTAAAAATAAATAACAAATTTTTGAAATTTGAAATTTTAATTATGTAATTTACAAAAATCAAATATTTTCTTTTTAAAGACCTGCCTAGATTCATCTAACTCTAAATCTATCATGGGCCTAGAGGGATCAAATCCTTCAAGGCACAAACCTTATTTTTGGAGTGTAGAATCTTCGACATGCAAACTTTCTTTATGGAGTGTAGAATTTGAGGAAATGTTTGCACATTGAGGGATTTGATAGCTCTCGACGCATGATAGATTCAGAGTTAGATGGGTCTCGGATGGTACTAGTTGAGGGCAACAATTTCACTTTTTTTTTATTATCATTATTATGTATATGTTTGAGATAACCTTCATACTTTGAAATTTACATGATGGTTTTTTTGCTTGACATGATCATATCATTCTCTTCTTTAATTTAGTCTATGTTGTTTGCCTTAAATGGCTTGTACGTTTGCGTTTGGATGTTTTGAGTGGTTTACTTGTTCATGTGTTTGGATTTGGATGGTGATGTTTGTGAATGTTATAGTTGTTAGTGTTATATTTCTCTATGTGTATGTAATTGTCTATTAGTAATTAGTTGGTGATGAAGAAGGCAGACAATTTTGTCGATAGTTTGGAGGAGGATTGATATTGCATATCTATTTCATTTATTTTTAGGTATCACAATTGTTGACAACTAATTAATTCTTAATAGAGTCCTCCAAGTATTACTAAATATATCTTGAAGAGTAGTTTTAATTTTAAATTTGCTCAGTTACCTCAGTTTGTTGAGATGATAGATATTATTAATGACTTTAATGGTGAAAAATGATGAAATAAAAAATTTGAATGCAAAGTGACAATGTTATAGTGTTGAATGGCAGAAAATGTGAATAATAAGGATCTAGTCAATTACAAATAGTCTTCATTGTGATCAATCTCAAACTACTTTTTTCTACCATTATTTTTGTCACCCCTGTTAGTTTTGCCATCTTTTCATATCGATTATATGAAAAGGGAAGTTGAAATCATAAACCATTCAAATTTTTTAACTCGAGTTATTGTAGTAAACATCATATCTTCTCTCTCTTGCTCTCCAATATTAATAAGTTGAATTACTAGAACACAAAAATCAATGCACATTGTCAACCATTTTTTTGTGCATACACTCAAATCAATGCACACTATTAATCCAGTCACTTTCAAATTAATGTACCATCATACATCCAATTCCATCAAATCAGAAATCAACATCTACACTAAAATCAATGCATCTAATGCAAGCAATCAAATAGGATTAGAAAAAAAATCTACATTGAAATCAATGCTTCTAATGCAAGCAATCAAATAGGATTAGAATGGAACATCTACATTGAAATCAAAGCATCTAGTAAAAGCAATCAAATAGGATTAGAAATCATCATCTACACTAAAATCAATGCATCTAGTGCAAGCAATCAAATATAATTAGAAATCAACATCTACATTGAAATCAATGTGTCTAGTGCGAGCAATCAAATAGAATTAGAAATTAACATCTACATTGAAATCAATACATCTAAAGCAAGCAATGAAATAGAATACAAAAACATCTGCACTGAAATCAATGCATATAGTGCAAGGAATCAAACAAGATTAGAAATCACATCTACATTGAAATCAATGCATCTATTGCAACCAATCAAATATCTTTAGAAATCAACATCTACATTGAAATCAATGCAACTAGTGCAAACAATCAAATAGGATTAGAAATCACCATCTACACTGAAATCAATGCATTTTGTGCAAGAAATTTTATTTCCTCTCTCCCTCCTCCATCTATATTTATATATCCCTCCATCTCTCCTTCTTTGTCTCTCTATCTCACCCCCAAACATATACACTCTATCTCCATCTCTCTCTTGTCACTCACACACACACACACTCTCTCTCTCTCTCTTTCTTTCCACTTTTCTATCTCTACGTCTTTCTTCTTCCCTCCCTCTCTCCCCTTCCAACTCCATCTATTTGTACCTCCTCCTCTCTCTCCCTTTCTTTCCCACATGCCTCTGTGTCTCCCCCATTACTCAGTTGCTCCCCCTGTCTCTCTCTCTCCCCAACTCTGTCATTATCTCCCTCTCTTTATCATTCTCTCTCTCCATACATAATTACTTTCAAATTAATGAACAACATGCATCTAGTCACATCAAATCATAAGTCAATATTTACATTTAAATCAATGCATCTAGTGTAAGAAATCAAATTGGATTAGAAATTGACATTTATAATGAAATCAATGCACCTAGTGCAAGAAATCAAATAGAATTAGAAATCAACATCTACAATGAAATCAATGTATTTAGTGCAAACAATCAAATAAAGTTAGAATTCAACTACATTGAAAGCAATGCATCTTTCTCTCTCTTCCCTCCTCTCCTCTCTCTCTCTCCCTCCCTTGTCACTCAAACTCTCTCTCCATCTTCATCTCTCTACGTCTTTGTTCTTCCCTCCTTGTCTCTCCTCTCCAACTCCATCTCTCCCCTCCTATCTCTCTTCCTTCCTCTTTCTCCCCATCACTCTCTTTCCCTCTGCTCTCGTATCCCTCTCCCATCTTTTTTATTTTTTATTTTTTATAATATTATAATGTTTCAAATTTAATATTATATTACTTCAAAATTATTAGATTTTTAATAACATTTTTAATATAATATCACATCAAATATTATGTAATAATTTATTTTTGACATTGAGATAATATTATAATACATGTTTAATATAATATAAAATTGATGATTACAATATTAAATTATATAGTTGTTAAATTTTAAGAAGGAAAAATTAAATTGAAACACTTAAAATGGAAAATACATGGAAGAAGAGACAAACCTTCACCTGTTCATCAAATGCTCATCCTCTCTCCGAATCTGGTATGTTTTGGCCCACAATTTTGGCTTTCCTCTAACTGATTTTGATTCCATTAGTGCAGCTATCATATGGTGGAGCAGACAGAATGGTAATAGATGCTTCCTCATATTGCTATATTTATGGATGGTCTGGAAATGGCGGAATGATATCATCTTCAATGACCTACATATGCCAAATACTTTCATCATCGATAGCATCATGACCCTATGGCACTCGTTATATGGATCCAATTGAGGACTCCATCCTTCTGCCAATATGCATTTGAATATCTCAACCTATCCCCACATACTATATATATCTGAATGTCTTTTTTGCATATTTTGATATACATATTGTCCATCTGAATATATGATATATCCTCACATTTCACATATATGTACATGTGCTACTCAGCATCAGAACTATATTTTCTCAATATAATATTATGCTTTTTTTCTTCTGAAAAAAAAATACATCCACTAAATCTCTTTTTGGATGTCAATTCAATCCTCACAAAACTTCTTTGGCCGCTTGCATTTCTCGTTTCTCTCGGCGTTATGATTAAAATACAATTATTAAATTGTAATTCAAAATGTGATATTTTCCAATAATTGATTAAATGATTTAATATTAATATCCTGCTAACTTTTTCAGTGAAATAACTGATTTTTCTTTGTGATATTTATGAGGAGAAAAAAAATACAAATTCGTAAAATGTCAAAATCTGAAATCATACATTGCAAGAATAATGAGTCAATGTTAACTTTCAATAAGCAGAAATTCATATGTGGGTTCAGAAATACAATAATTTTTGGATTTTGGGTAGTTAATTTATTTCCTTAGGTTCAAGGAGACCAACTCTTAGCCAAGCAAAAGCAATTTTAGGGTATACTCGAGGCGCATAGGTTTATAATTGTTATATGAATTGTTTTTTTTAGTTGATATTAGGTATTTTCATTTTTGTTTTTTTTTTAGCTCACATTAATTTTTTTTGTTTTAGGATGAATTTACACAATCTTCCTCTTTATTGGATATGTAAAATGTACTTCTAAATACAATTAAAATTATTTATATATTGAAAATTAATTTTTAAAGAATCATTGAAATTATATAATTTATCAAATATTATTATTATATAAATTATTAAAAATACCAAATACCATTAAAAACCATTTTTTGAATTTTCTCTTGGCTCAATGTGAATAAGATATAATCTCTAATTTAAGTTTTTCTATTCTCTTTCGTTGCTTGTAAAAGATCTACACCAAAGAAAAAAACTATTGGAGTGGGGATTTAGCTTATTAATGAGAGTAGAATGGTGTATGTTTTTGATTTGATTATTTTTTTTATTCAAAAAGATTTAATTGGGCGATAATTTTGTTTGAGGATTTACTTATTAATGAGCTAGATGGTGTAATGTTTTGATTGATTATTTTTTTTATTCAAAAAGCTTGTAATTTAATTGGGTGATAATTTTGTTTGGAAAATATTGTTTGTTTCGGCACACAATGAGTAAATCTGATAGAAATTTTGGGAATTCTAGTTACAATTGTCAAATTATGGAATTTAGAGTTCATCGTGGTAAATCTATTTAAGCTTCAAAATCACGACTAAAGTACTATAAATTTCAAATTTTGCAAACCACAAACAATTGAAAAAATAAATAAAATTTTTCATGGTAAAATTGTCAACTCGATAGACAATTAGTAGAAAACATTATTGGTCTCATTTCCGTTATTATATGTTAGTGAGTATCTATTTGCCTTTGATATGATATATAGTTGATATGATAGTTTTGTTTTGACTTTATATTATTTTATACCAATCTATCCATCTTAATTCTCGATATACCAAGATTGGAGAGGGATCAAATCTCTTTTCACTCTAAAATAGGTTTGCATCTCAAGAGATTTAATCCCCTTATAGGCTTAATATGGATCTAGGTGGGTTTAATTTCACCTTATAAACATGCTATATTCCACATAAATACCATGGGTGAATATTATGAAGTTATTTTTATTTTAAGGTTATTTTATTCGAGTTAAAATGTTTTCACTTAGGGTTATTTTTATTTTTAAAGTTAAACAAACATTACATTACAACATCTCTACCATATTAAGCTAGAATCTCCTTAATTAATTTCATTTGATTTATATTTTATATAAAATGCAAATAACTATATATACTTGTTTATTTAAAAAATAAAAAAAATAAAAAATAAATAAAAATAAATAAAAAAATTGTTAATAAATTTAAAAGTTTTATTACACCTTTACTTAGTTTAATATTTTATTAATAAAAATCACGACATTTCATATTTTAATATCCATATACCAAAACCACAAGTTCATAATTGCTAAAGTTTCTAATCAAATCACCTTAACTAATTATGGCATTTGATTTACATGAAGCATGTTATGGGTGTATGGTAGTTTTGAAGGCAAGGGCATGCCTTCAGTTTGAACTCCTTCCGATGCAAGGAAGCCTTACCAAGGAATGGATTGCCCGAGGGATTGAGAAGCAAAGAAGGGGATTCTTGAACTTGGAAGGCGAGTGACTGCATGAAGAGGGTGGTAATCGAATAGCTCGAGGGGCTGACAAGAAGAGAAGGGAAGACCGAAAAATGAATTGAGTTTCTTGGTCATGAGCATAAATAATTGGAATCAGAAGCACATTAGGGTTGTATCCGAAGGAAATGAGCCAAAAACTGTTCATTGATGGAACAAGAGTGAAAAGAAATACAGTGTTGGATATTGGAGGCATACTAGCCTCCAGAACAAAGGAAATAATCCAAGTCAAATTCAGTGTAGCAAAAGCACCAAGAAATTGCAAAGAGCCACAAAAGTGGTTGATATAATTTAAATTTTCTTTCATAATTTCTTGGTTGTTGGGCACACAATTGTGAATGTGTGACATGTAAATAGTAAATTCGATAAAGAGCTATAAATAAAAAGCTCCAAAGACAATACATTATTGTTTCTCTATTTAGTATGTTTCCTCTGTGTATATGGACAGATCAACACCGACAACGGTGTTCCCTCAAGGGAGAGGGGAATGTGACAACCCCACCCATGGTCCTCTCATCAATTACATTATAATTATTTTTACTAAAATGTGAAATCCAAAAGGGGACTGAGTCAAAGGGACACAAATTCCAAAGATGGGGAGGATGATTTCTTGCTTGGAATGAAGAAACCTGAATTGCAGGATAGCCATTAAAGGTTGGTTGGTGCATGAATTTAAGGGACTAGTTTTGTAATTAAATGGGATGCAAGAGAAATTACTCAGGCTGATGGTGCTTGAAAAAAAAACAAGAAAAGAGGACAAATATTTATGAAGGGGACTAAGAATTCCAAGGAAGAAAGGACGTAAGAATAAATGTTGGCTGAGAAAAAAGCCAAGGAAGTAAGCATGAGGGGGAGAATCCATGTAAAATAAAGGTAAGACAACAATAGACACATTCATTGATACATTCATTCATTCGACAACAAGCTGGAGGTCGATGGGGGAAGGCACCCATTCGAACTTAGGTATGGATGAGGCAGACAAAGAAGGAAAGGGAATCAAACATCTAGTGAGAGTAATCAATAGGCAACGTCGAAGAGAAGGGAAGAGAAGATAAAAGAAGGGGATTGGTTCTCTAGTTCCTTGGAGGTTGTGGGTTGAGCTGCTAGTCTCTAGAACCTTGTAACAACTTTGGGTCCCTGGAGAGTTTGGGTTGAGATAGGATCTCTGGAGCCCTGTAATAACTTGGGTTCCTGGAGGTTGTGGGTTGAGATGGAATATTCGGAGCTCTGTAATAGCTTTGGTCCCCTGGAGGTTTATATAGAAGACTATAGAGTCTTGTAACTTGGGAAGAGGCCATCCTAAAGCGACATCAAAGGAAGACTTGATTGAAGACTTGTGGTTATTGCATAAGTGTTACAATGGATTCTAGACTCCCTAGGAAGGGATGAATCACTGTGTGTGCACTTGGGGTGAGATAGAGTACCTATGGATCCCCTGTGTTGAGAAAGAGGTAGAAGTCATCTGGTGGGATTGAGGAAGGAGGTCCTCTGGAGTCCCTATTTTAGTTGGAAATTGGTATGTCAATCCTTTAAGCAAGCATCCCCCTCAGACTCTGGAATATGGCTTAGGGATGATAGATGCAAGTAAGTGTGGATGTAATCATCTATGGTTCGGTGGAGAGTCCTTGTCCTAGACTCAGTTTCCATGCAAATTCAAATATAAGTATATTATTATGCTTGTCTATTTGTTGATGAATCATGACGCTTTTCTGATTGTAATAGTTCTAGATTTTGGGACTATATTTGTGTTGTTAATTCTTGAACATGTGGTTATACCTCACTGAGGATATGGAAATTATGTCTATGCTAAATATATGTGTGTGTGGGGGGTTACTTTGAAACAAATGAAATTGGTAAATAAAATAAGTAAGCATGAGCTTTTTAATTGGAAATAAAATTCTATGTCAATAACTTGTTGGTGTTGATCACAAATTTTTTGATGCATAACTACGTAATAAACCACATGATAATAAGGGTAAGCTATAACATTGAGCCAAATTTTGTGCTACATGAAGTGTTAAAATGTGTGGAAAAAACACTTAAATAAATAATATATAGGAATTAGGCCATGTTACAGGCCGTACAAGAATCCATCAAAACTTGGAATGAAACTTGGGAACCATAGACTCAGAGGCCCTTTTTATTAATATGAAACTATTACATGGAGTACCATATTCTTAGCAGGGTCTGCATCCACTTACATTAACTTATTTGCTTGAGTTACAAGTTGATGTGTAGCGTGACAAGCGTTGCAGTAGCGTTGAAGGGTTTGTTTCCCTTGGGGTTGTTCGAACCCCATACTCTTTACCCAAATGGCCTCTCAACCATGTACCAATAGTGCCTAGATATCTTTTGTTAGCAACCTAGTGTTGTTTGTTAGGTACCTGAAGGCTTTGTGTAGTTCCATAGAGCCACTTACAGACTTGACATGGATTCTGGCACAATTGATGTGTGATAGGTGAGGTGGGAACCTTTCAGGAGTTCACGCCAAACCTGTAGTAGGTAAGGGCTGCATGGGCACCAATTTCTCCATGCCTGTAATTCCTTGTTCGAGCACAAGGAACGCAAGTAGGCCAAGACCCCATTAGAAAATCTATTGCCCGAGCTTAGGAGGGTAGCACTAAGGAAACCTTAAAAACCATTGATGTTGGCACGAAGCCATGAAATTGACATGGAGGTTTTCCATACCTCTGAGATAGAACTATGGTAGAAAATAATAGCTCAAGGAAGTTTGCACAATAATAGAGCTTGTATTTGGGGCAATCATGGAGATTCCCATCTGCTTCATCGCATAAGGCATGGTCAAAAATACCTTAGTCAAGCCAAGGTGGAGAACGAGAGGAAAACTTGTCATGTTGCAGAGGGATTGAGCCTTGAACTTACAAGAAATGATTGGTCAACCCTATCCTTTTGCCGTTCAAACCCTAGCTGGGGAGGCCTTCCATTGGCGCGACCAGACTTTCCGCTAATGTGTTTGGACGAGGAAGGTTGATGTGGCTCGGAAGGTTCATCCCAGAGCATTACGAGTGTGTAGGATAAAGAGGGATCTAGGTTGGAGCACTGAGATGACATGGTAGGTTGACATGAGCCAGACATTAACACCGTTGGCGAGAAGGGTATTCCACTGGTCAGGTGGCCTAGAAGTCTAGCCCTTAAGAATGAAAGGGAGGCACTTAAGGAAGCACTGGGAGCACAAGGTAGGATGACGTAAGGAGGGTACGTGGCCGATCCTGCACCATTGTCATGATGCTTTTGGTGGGGGAGTGCCCATCTTGATGAGTTCACTTCAATAAGTTAAAGCAAGGAGATGATCACAAGTGATGGGAGGAATCTTGGCGAGATTCTGTAAGTCATACCACTGATGCAGTACATTCATACCTGGTTAGCGGAGCAGGGGTCCTGCCAACAAGGTTATCCCGACGACATGACCCTGGAAAAATCAAGAGGAGATGAAAAGAAGGATCTAGGGTAAAGGAATCGATATGAAGTGGCATAAGTTGTAGTGGAACCCGATAGTTGTTGCAAAATACCAATGGGAGAAGGGACCATATGGTACCACCATCAACATAAGCCCGGTAACAGAGCCCCGATGTTTGGTAAAGAGAATTCTTCAGAATGCACTGGGAAGGACCCGACGGAATGAAATTAGCCGGTCGGGTTGGCGATACACGCAAGCCTGATGGTGTTTTGACTGGTGGGAGGTGGGACCACAACTAGGTCAACCCGACGCTGTGATCTTGGGAAGATAAAGCGATGTTATTAGAGAAGGCTTTGAGTTAATATTACTGAGATGACGTGGGTCGGTAGTGATAGTAATTGGAAGTTAGACTATGGGCCAATGAGGAGATGACAAGGAGAGGCCCACTCTTCATGTAAGCCTAGTACAGGGAACCCGATAGGAACCAAACACACAATTTGGGAAACGCTTGGAGATGGTAAGCAGGGTGATGTGTCTAGTGGGACCCACGCATAAGGCATTTGGCTAATTCAGGGAGCAGAGGCTCATTAGGTTTTTGGTGTTACTGAGATGACGTGGGTCAGTAGTGATAGTAATTGGCAGTTAAACTATGAGCCAATAAGGAGACGACAAGGAGAGGCCCACTCTTCATGTAAGCCTAGTACATGGAACCCCACAGGAACCAAACACACAGTTTGGGAAACACTGGGAGATGGTAAGCAGGGTGATGTGTCTAGTGGGACCCACCCATAAGGCATTTGGCTAATTCGGGGAGCAGAGGCTCATTAGGTTTTCGGTGGACATATATATGGAGTTATTAACGTGAAAATTAAACAAAAAAAAAATAGATATAATCACCCCATTCCTCTAATGGTAACCTGAGCGGTTAGGTATGTTACAACTAACTTCTTCTAAAGGTTCATGTTGAGGTTCTCTCATATTACTTGGTCATTAAGTCAAGTGACCAAAGGTGGAGATAAATAAATTTTTTCTTGTTCTAAGTCACAATAGAAAGAATTTGAGGATCTGAAATGCCACCTTTGCTCCACACTAGTCCTCACCTTGACATACCCTTCCAATAGGCATAATAACAATTGTGTGTGTGTGGTTGTTTGATTTGTTATTTAAGATGGAAATTTTGGCACCATTCAAGAAGAGTATCATAACCAAATCCACTGCTAAAATCTTCATTGAACATGTTTGGGTTCATTTTGGGAAACCTAGGACCATTATTTCAGATAGGGACAAAAAATTCCTTATTACCTTTTGGTACAATCAATGGTCTTTGATGGATACCAAGTTGATCAAATTGGTCGTCTTTCA
The DNA here is from genome assembly GCA_000404065.3 of Pinus taeda. Classification (NCBI taxonomy): domain Eukaryota; kingdom Viridiplantae; phylum Streptophyta; class Pinopsida; order Pinales; family Pinaceae; genus Pinus; species Pinus taeda. Next base: position 122,591 of record APFE030794785.1, on the reverse strand, counting down.
TCCCTAAATAGATAGACAAACATAAGTGACATTAGGGGAATTTCGAGGTAAAAAATGGGTCTAAAAACAAAAATGTACTAAGAAGATCAAATTTAAAAGAAAAAATAAGTTTCAAAATGATGAAGTCATCCCCAAGGGTAAATATTTTTGGAGGGAAAAGAAAAAAAACAAAATTTTTAACTGTATTTTTGGTTTCTCTCCTTATAGGTTTACTCAAGGTCAAGTGTAAGCACCCATTGGATGCATAAGAAAATGGTACATCCAATGAGTACCCTGTTTGCATATTTTTGAGTAGATCCACACTCAAAAAAATTGAAAATCCATGAAAATAATGTGTTTCTTGAGTAGGACCCACACCAGGAAAGAACTAAAAATATATTAAAAGAACGTGTTTCTTGAAAGAAACATATTATTTTAATGATTTTTTTTTTACCGTTGTGGGTCCACTAAAAAGTATGCAGAGGGTTAATTCATTGGATGAGTAATTTAAATCCACATCCAATGGGCGCCTACACTTTACATTGAGTAAAATTCTAGGGAGATAAGTTGGAAATACAATAAAAATAATAATTTATTTTCCTTAAAAAATTCTAATGTTGTTTTATTATTTCAACTATTATTTCATTTAGTTTCCTTACAAGGTGTTGATGGTGCTGGAAGCTGCCAACATGTGTAGGGTGTCTCCCCTATGTGAGTTCCCAATTAGACCCAACACTACTTGGAGTAGGAGCCCCAAATAGAATATGACCGATTGCTGAAGTAGTGGGTTTTAAGAGTGTGCCTTGGTTGCAATAACCACATAGAATGATGTATGCATAACTTTGGCAGAAACAAGTGTATGGTCTTTGTGAAGTATCAAGTGCAATGCATGAGAAGTTCCATCACATCAAAGGGAAAGAGAGTGGGCCGCTTAGAAGCATTTAATGGCACTTAGCTTAAAAGGGACTCACAGGCAACAAAATAAGTATAAGTTAACCTGCAAAATAGTTCACAATATAACCATGATCGAAATAACATAACATCACACGTTCAACAATATTCATACTAAGGCAACCGAAATATTTCGTAACCATTAACATAAATGAAATAACACATATCACAGACATAACAAGAATAGTCTTACTACATCCACGACATATGCATGAAGATGTGCCGGTTCCGAGCTTTTATTAAAACTGAAAGTTCCAAACATACATGTTTAATTGGAAAACCACTAGCCCCAATGGTGGAACATGAAGCCAACACTCGTTTCTGCAAATAAGGATAATCCTTCTATGCTAAAGGAGAAGTCAACACTCTCAGCAATACTCCCAAGATTTCGATACTAAGCCAAAAGACCCTTACAAGAGTTATGAGGGTATATTTATAACATATGAGGTGACTATCCATCTTCTTTTGTGACTCTTTGACTTTCGTCATGACTCTTTGACTTCTTTTATATAATGACTTTTCATGTTCCAAAATTGACACTGAGACTTCCACTTACAAAAATATTTTAAATACAATATTACAAATACCCATATAGGACAAAATTGGGTAGAGTCAACTAAACAAGCCTAATAAGACAAACAACATGTCAAGCTTGAGTTTGGGAAAACTTTAGCTCAACTTCTTCCACTTGTAGCTCTTTGGTCGCATAGCGATGCTAAGTTTTATACTGTGAAACAGGGAAAATTTTCAGGATGGAAATTTATCTTAAAGTTTAGAAATCTTGGCGAATCCCACTAGTCCATAATATGAAATCTATAAAAGGTTTGGAGATATTATTATAAAACTATTCGCATTT
>APFE030794785.1:68761-110864 GCA_000404065.3 Pinus taeda | reverse complement strand
ACGTGTATGATAGCTCATTAGAAAGATCTATTCGAGCACTATCATTGTTGGAACGGGCAACATCAGTCCATTCCATGGACCCATGTTGCCCCTGGATTCCCCAAAAAACGTCGTTTAGAGCCTCAAAACGGCTCCAGAAGTTTAGGACCCGCAAAACTGCTAAAAATAGTAAGTTGTGTTACAATTAAGGAAACTGAAAATGCTGAGAAAGACAATGGTGGGGGTCCAGGTGGACTTGGCAGGTGGCCACCAATATCCACCTGGATCAGAATCTACCTCCATGTCCTGGACCACTATTAATTCTTCAATATCCTGGGCAAGTTCTTTGTCTTGCAGCTGCTTGCTTTCTTCTTCAAGTATCTAATTCTGTTCTTCTTTTGTGGCTTGTTTCTGTGTTGTTTCTTCCTCTTCTTGTCTCTGCCTCTCTTCTTGTTCTTTCTATTCTTGTTCCTCCTTCTGCCTTAATTCTTCCTCATGCAACTTCTTCTTCCTCCTTCTTTCTGTTTTTATAGCCGCTTTCAAGATGATTGGATTTGCTTTGAATTTGCAGCGCTTTTCTTCTACTGGACTCCGCACAACCTTCCTCTTTCCCTTTTCATGCTTTGGGTTACTCGTTTCCGATGGTTTTGCTTCCCGAGTGGGTTCTTGCTGAGGAGTGACCAACAATGTACCTACAAAGTTGACTAATGCGCATGGCTTAGAGGAATTATAACAATTCTTGATCTTTTCCTCCTTTATTGTAGAATAAGTCCTTCTTGACCAATTGAAATGTATATTTGCATAGTATTGCTTACAAACACTCCTAGGATCATATGGGTGGTATTCCATAAGACCAAATCCAAATTTCTCTAACTCTTTTCCCTCTGTTTCCACAACCTTCATATTCTTAATCTCCTCTGATCCAATCTGCAAAGGAAGATTGGGCCAAGGTGATTTCTTCTTCCTTTGCAAGACTCCTGATAAACCTGTGGAAAGATGATAAGCTACTTCCTTCATGACCAATTTTTCAGTGGCATACCTTGGTAGTAGCCAAACACCCCGAGGTAAGTGCCATCTAGTGAGGCAAACTAGTCAACAAGTTCTGCTACTGTTTCCATCGTCTCACAAGATATGCAAGGTGGATCTTCCTCAAAGATCATCGTGTACAAAATTATGGGGAAGTTATCAATCAACTTCTCCATGGTGCCTCTGTATCTACTCTCTGAAAGCAACTTGCAGTAAATATGCGCAATAGACTCTTTTGTTGTCCATGCCTGTTAAAAATTTACATATTACAGAGCAATGGAACACATAAAATATTGTGGAAACACAAATACAAAAATGCATAAAACAAGAGAGACACAAATATATGTGGTTCACCCAACTTGGGCTATGCCCATGGAGAAACAACTAGTCCTTCCTTTTATATTATCCAGAAAAAAGAAGAGATACAAGCTACAACAAATCCGCTGTAATTTCCTCCTCTCTCTCTCTCTCTCAAAATAATAATACAAAACCATAATACAATTCCCTCATATAAAATGAGGGTTACCTTCTAGGGAAAAACCCTAAATTAACATAACTTCTACCATCATATCATTCACCTAATGAATGTCCCGAATTGACTATGAAATTACAATATATCACAAGGACATTTTTCATCTATTTTTAACTTCGGGGGTGCTACCCCCAAACCCTTGCAAGGGAGGGTATCTTTAAAAGTAGTTGTCACCCCCCTCCACCCCCCCTGGACCCCCCTAGAAACTATCGTACTAGAAACATTGCTGCCCCATTTAGGAAATAGGATCCAAACATAACTTAAACAAAACCTCTGAATTAGGAAGATAATCAAGCTCCACACCCAACAATCTCCCACTTGGAGACTGATTATAACAACTCCACTGTTGCTTCATTTGCTGGAAAATGCTTCCACTTTGGACCTGGAATTTTCTCATCTTCATTATCATACTTGAATAACAATTTAAACCGACCATAATCTCAGTTTATCCCTTGTTACAACTTTTGTAACATACTGCATGATTTTGGCTAATTATTCTCATACCGAGGATTTGTTTAGCAACACCCAAATCCTTCATTGCAAATGAATTTTCCAATTTTCTTTTGATCACATTTATTTCCTGCATGTTAGACCGTGCAACAAGCATGTCATCTACATACAATAACAATATAATATAAATTCCATTATTTTTCTTTTTAAGATAAACACAATAATCAGAGTGACATCTAGTATAACCTTGTTCAAACATAAACTTGTCAAATTTTAGATACCATTGACTTGGAGCCTGTTTTAGGCCATACATGATCTTCTTCAACTTGCACACTAATTTATCCTTCCCTTTGACCTCATACCCTTGTGGCTACTGCATATATATTTCTTCTTCCAAATTCCCATGAAGAAAGGATGTCTTTACATCTAATTGCTCAAGATGCAAATCTTTTGCTGCCATTAGACTTAAAATAGTTTCGATTGAAGTCATTTTAACAACATGACAAAAAAATTCATGAAAGTATATACCTTTATTTTGTGCAAACCCCTTCACCACAAGTCTAGCCTTATACCTCTCTTTTCCTCCATATTCTTCCTTCAACCTGCTAACTCATTTATGCTACAATTTTATTTTACATACAAACAACTTGACTAAGTCCCAAGTCTGGTTGTGTGTCAAGGAGTTCATCTCTTTTTCCATGCCTTTCTCCCACTTCTTCCTGGTTTCTATCTTCATTGATTCTTCATATCTTTTCAGTTCACCAAAATCAGTTAAAAATACATAATATAATGAAGGATAGTATCGTTCAGGGGGTCCACTTATACTGGTAGATATTCTAACACAACTTTCAGGTGTTTGAAGTGCCTATTGCTGTTGTGGTTGTTGTTGTTGTTCTTGTGGCTACTGATCATTACGATTTTAAGGCACCTTGACTTTTTATGTGATCTCATTAAGCATTGCATATTCTTTGTTTTCCTTTTCATGTTCCTTTTCCTGCATTTGATCCTTATATAAGACATTTTCATTGAATATGACATCTCTGTTCTTAATGATTTTGTTATTTTCATAATTATATAAGCGATAACCAAAATAATTAACACTATATCCAATAAAAGTACATTTCTTTGATTTTTCCTCAAGATTTGTTGTATTTTCTTTATTAATGTGGACAAAGGCTTCACAACTGAAAGTCTTTAAAAATGAGTAGTTTACATTTTTACCTGTCCATTCCTCCTCTAGAATACCACCATCCAAGGAACTTGTAAGCCCTCTATTTATTAGATAACAACAGTATCTACCCAAAATTGTAAAGGAAATCCTAAATGCAATCTCATGCACCTTGCACGCTCCATGATTGTCCCGTTCATCCTTTCTGACATACCATTTTCTTGTGGCGTTCCTGGAAATATATTCTCTCTACGAATCCCATGATATGAACAATAGTTATCATACTCTTCATTGTAATATTCACCTTCATTGTCTAATATGAGACACTTCAACTTATTTTATGTCTCATTCTCAACCAAATATTTCCATTTCCTGAAAGTATCAAATACATCAGATTTATTTCAAATACAATAAATCTAGGTTTTTCTAGTTGCACCATCAATAAAAGTAACATAATAGCGAGAGCCACCGAGAGATGATACCTGAGTAGGTCCCCATACATATGTATGCAAAATATCTAATTTTTCATTTTTTTTCCTTCCTAACTTTGATAAATCTGACTCTCTTCTGTTTTCTGTAAACACAATTTTCACAGAAATTCAAATCAACATGCTTCAAACCTAGCAACAAATTTCCTAAGTGAAGAATCTGCATCCCTTTCTCACTCATGTGCCTGAGATTAAGATGCCACAATTCCATATCTTCTCCTATGGAGGTCAACACATTAACAAAATAATAAATACCATTGCATAAATACAATGTACCAACCTTTTTTCTTTTTTTCTATTACCAGGGATCCTTTAGTGACCTTCCAGGGTTTGTCTATGAATGTAGATGCACAACCTTCACTACCTAACTTCCCTATGGAAATATGATTTTTCTTAAGATATGGAACGTGCCTTACCTCCTTCAATATCCATTGGTTTCCATTTTGTTTCTTTATAAAAACCTTACCCATTCCAATGATTTTACAGGGTTTATCATCACCCAAATGAACATGTCCAAAATATCCTTGAACATAGTCATGAAAATGTTTCCTATTAGGTGTAGCATGGAATGAAGCCCGTAAATCAAGTACCCAAACATCAATACTATTTTCTAATGAAGGAATCAAAGCATCTTACAACACATCACTTGTCACATTTGCTTCATGATTGTTCTCTTGTTGTCCATCTCCTTCTTTTCCTTTCTGAGATTTGTAGTATTTCTTCATATATCCTTTCTTCCCACATTTCCATCACACTATCTCGAATATGGATTTGGATCTGCATTTCCTTGACTTACTGCAATTTCCTAGGCTCCTACCTCTTTCCATTTTTCTTCCCCTAGCCTCTATAGTCAAAGCATTACCTGATGTCCCACCAATATTTTCCATCACATTTCCACGCTATGGATGGCACCAACAACATCATTAATATTTAAAGTAGTAGATCCATAGAAAAAGTTACTAATAGCCATAACTAAGCCATTCCAACTTTCTGGCAATGAACATAGAAATAATAGAGCCCTAACTTCATCATCAAAATTAACCCCTACAAAACTTCACTGACTGGTAACCGTGTTAAAGTTGTTTAAATTATTAACAACAATTCTCCCTTTCAAAATCTTCATATTCAATAGATGCTTCATAATAAATACCTTATTTGAGGCCAATGGTTTTTCATATAGTTTGGTCAAAGACATCATTAAACCTTATGTTGTCATTTCCTTTGAAATGTTGAATGCCACCGACGCTTCCAGACACATCCGTATTGTTCCTAGTGTCTTTCTGTCGAGAATCTCTCATTCTGTGTCCATCATACTCATCGACTTCTTTGATTTTCTACTCAATTGTAAGTACAAATATTTTCGATACATATAATCTTCCATATGCATCTTCTACAACTGGTAGTTTGGCCATTAAATTTCTCGACCCTAAACCTACCATCTTCTACCATTGCTAGCACTTGAACTACGAACCCTTCTCTCTTGCAAGTTTATTAGCCAAATAAGCCTTCAAATTTGATACTAGTTGTTAGAAATTATATATTACATAGCAATGGAAAAGATAAATATTGTGGAAACACAAATACAAAAGCACATAAAACAAGAGAGACACAAATATATGTGGCTCACGCAATTTGGGCTATGTCCATGGAGAAACAACCAATTCTTCCTTTTACATTATCCAACAAAATGAAGAGATACAACCTACAAAAAATCCATTGTAATTTTCTCTTCGCTTTCACATAGTCTTCTCTCTCTCTCTCAGAATAAAAATATATGTGGCTCACGCAATTTGGGCTATGTCTATGGAGAAACAACCAATTCTTCCTTTTACATTTTCCAACAAAATGAAGAGATACAACCTACAAAAAATCCATTGTAATTTTCTCTTCGCTTTCACATAGTCTCCTCTCTCTCTCTCAGAATAATAATACACAATCGTAATACAATTACCTCATATAAACTTAGGGTCACGTCCTAGGGTAAAAAACCCTAAATTAACATAACTTCTACTGTTAGATCATTCGCCTAATGAACGACCGATGTTGAATACAAAATTACAATATTTTACAAGGAAAATTTCCCTCTATTTTTTGCTTCTGCCGCATTTCCCTCGAACCCCTGGCAGGGGGGCCTCTTCAAATTAGTGGTCACCCCCTCCTGGACCCCCATGGTGGCTATCATATGGTCTAAATTGTCACCCCATTTAGGAACTGGGATCCATACACGGCTGAAACAAAACCTCCGAGTCAGGAAGATAATCAGGCTCCACACCCAACAATTCCCAGTTCATGTCAGGAAAAGAATTTTGAGCACATATCACATCCAACAAGTAAGAAGACATATAAAACATAGATTTCTTACCCTTAAGAGGGTTCTTGGAATTATTCACATGGATCTCTAACTATTGAGCCAACTAATATGACCAGTTGAATTCTTTCCCTTCATTCACAACCTGATGCAACAAGAATTCCCAACCTTCGGGAAAGGTCTCAGTGCTCTTTTGACCATAGATCTGACAACATAGAACTATCAAGTATTGGAATTCTTTTATGGGAGATTTGGTCTTATATGTGTTGTTGGGTATTTGGAAGAACTTGGATGGCTCTTTCACCCAACCTTTTATGACATATTTAGTGCTCAAGTAACTTGTGACGACGTAGAAGTGAGAAACCATGTAAGCTTATGGCATGGAAAAATGATACATCAACTGATAGTCACATGCCATGAATGAGGAAAGCCTTTTTCCATTAACACTACTAAGGATCATGTTATTTATATCTATGTGTGGCAGGATCCAATTGATGATGTTTTCACAGGTGAAAATAGGAAACCTTCATGCAATCTTATGAAATCTTGACTTATGGACATTGATATAAACTTGTTTGTCTTCTAGATCTGTTTTGTATCTAGTTGCTAAGAATGCATATTTTACCGTGTGCCATGTGACATCTGAATCTTTCTCAATGAAGTGTTGAGTGTCTGATAGAAATGGCATGGTGACAGGGGTACTCTCAACTACTTCGTAGGTGCTTCTCTCTATGGTGTATTTTGAGGCAGATCTATTTGGTGGCATGATGCCAACAAATGATAAGAGAGAGATAAGCTCAAAAAGATGCAGTACCTATATGAAAAGATGCACTCATGGAAAATACAAATAATCTCAAGAAAATCAGTTCATTCAACAAGACCCAAACAACAACTTAGTAACTAGAGGGAGGGATTGCACAATTTTTTTTTCTCGAAGGAGAGAGTCTGAGGCTCATGAAATGCACATTGTGCAACCTCAATAGGAAAGGAGTGAGATAGATCCTTAAGGCTGCGCAATGTGTAGTCTGACTTGGGCAGGCAAAGGGAAGAGACTATGCATTTCACAGTCTCAGTGGCCAGCGCTAAGGCTTGAGGCATGGAACTACACAATCCACAGTTGGGTAAGCTAATAACTTCACATTATGCAATCTCAGAGGCCAAGCAATAATCTTAAGCCTTGAGGATGCGAATTACACATTTGTGAGGGGTAGTTGCTAGTCAAGATTGAGCAGATCTGGATGGGAAGTAGAGAGAAACGTGACAAATCTAAGTGTTGGGGTAGGAAGGAATGTATATCGGTATGAGGGGAAGTTATATCAGTGAAAACTAAGTGCCAGGAACAAACATGAAAAAGGAAAAATGAACATGCATAAAATGACCCAACAATGACAACTGTTGGTGGGAAAAAAGACAAGAAGCTGATGTGACACTAGTAAAATGTGAATGACGAACCAAAACAACATTTGCACAAGGTAAAAATAGTTAAAACACCAACTACTATAAAATGAAATAGGCAAAAAAGCACTCATAAAAGCAAAGGCGAAAGGAAAAGTGACAAAAAGTGACACATGCAAAACTTACCTGGAAAAGCATCGCAAACTCATCTGAAAGCTCCTTGATCTTGTTGGGAAGGATAGAGCTCCAAGATCGAATGTGAAAATGAGCTATAAGAATATCTATTATATAGATTTAGTCAGGTTAGGGTTTATGGCCTGCATGCCTAAAATTAAGGAAAAAAGTGACACTTGTCTTAAGATCAATATAAACAACTATTTCCACTTGTAATCCCATTTTCTAGGGATAGCAACTTAACTTTTCGGGGAAACTTCCCGTTCACACTTGCAATAAGGACTGAGTAATTCCCAGCAACAAGGGATTGCGCAGTTCATTGCCTTAGTGAATTACACAGTTTTTGACTAGAGAGAGAGGCTCGAAAAAAATTATGTGCCAAAGGGAAGCCTGTCTTCAAGGATTGCATAGTTCTAATACTTCAAGCCTAACGCAGTTTCTAGAGACAGTGGATTGTGCAGTTCCAAGAGGGTAGTCCAACAATAGGTGCAACATCAGGGTACGAGATGGTTTGCGTCTGAAAATGCTCAGTTAAGGTCAAAACAACTCATCACAAGAACTACATGCAAAAATAAGTCTTCAAAATTAGACTGAATATTTTATGACAATGAAAGATGGGTCCTTGTGGATAGAAAGTAGGCTCCAAAATCAAGGCATGGGAATTTTTTTGGAGGGGAGTTGTAGAAGCTACAACACTCGGTGACACACTAGTAAAATCCAACTCTATGAATGGGTCTTAACTCTTGTAAACTAGGTCTAAATATTTAGGAAGTATTATTAATTTCATTGATTACCATAACTTATTTTCTTTTTTTGAGTTAAAGATATAGTCCATACCACTCTTTTCATTGGTGACACGCTAACAAAGCAAGTCAAACTTAGCTGTTTCAATTGGGGATGAGTATATAGATACACAAATGGAAAAGGATGATCAAAGTCTTGGTTTTCATCTCTGGTGTTACATTAGGGGAATTTTGAGGTCTAAAATGGGCTTCCTAAGAAAAATGTACAACCAAAATGAACTTTATAAGAACCAATAGGATTCAAGATGATGATGTCAACCATGGGGGATGATTAACCATTTTTGGAGTAAAAAAGTAAAAATATTATAAAATAATAAAACTACTTTTTCAACTCGTATTTTCAACTTATCTCCCCAATGTTTTGCTAAAATTTCATGCGGAATTACTCGTTGGATGTAAAATTTAATTCCTCATCCAAAGGTTACCCATGTTGCATACATTTGATGGACCCTGCTACATGAAAAATGAGAAATACATGAAAAAACATGATTGCAATCATGTTCTTCATGTATTTCTCATTTTTTTCGTGTAACATGGTCCATAAAAAATATGCAACATGGGCACTCCTTGAATAAGGAATCAAATTATGCATCCAATGAGTGTTCTCACTTGAAATTTGAGTAAAATCATAGAGAGATAAGTTGAAAATACGAGTTGAAAAGGTAGTTTTTTCTTCTTCTTTTTTTTCCCTCTAAAATGTGATGATGTAATCTAATATTATTTTATTATTTCCACTATTGTTTTATAATTTTCTTAGGAGACCCATTTTAGACCTCAAAATTCCCCTAATGCTCCGCTCCCACCCGGCCTTGACAATACCTCAACAGAGTCACTTCAGGAGCACGAACATTGCTCTGCTGCCAACGAGCCTAGAAAGTACCTCGGTGGAGTTGCTTGCTTCACCTCCCTACACAGGAAGCCTTTTTCTTATTTCACCCTTTATCCATTTTTTATATTTTATTTATAGAACTTGCATCAACACTTATTGATTTCGATGGGCAGAAGAGGGCTCCTGACTTATTGAGGGCAGAAGACCTTGTCCCTTCAGAGAAGGACATTTATACACCTTTGAATACAATCCACTTGTTTAAGTTTCCTCCCCTCCTTACTGTACTAGACTTAGTTAACAATATATTGAAGATCAAACATAAGAAACTGATTAGAGAAGAAGGTATTACTTATCGATTCAAGTGTTCCTATTCCACTAAGGATTTCTTTGAGAAAGAACATATTTTCAATCTGGTATCATTGAGTAAAAGATACAAGGCCCATATAAGGAAAAGGAATAAATTGAAAGCCAAGCATTGATTGTTGTACAATGTCCTATTGAACTTCATCGTGCTTGCTTTAGAAGCATAACATAGTTTCATGCAGAAATTTGTTGGAACATAAAGGAAAGAAAAAGCAAAAGAAAAACAAACTAAACTAAACTATCCTACTCATAGACTAACAAGGGATATGTCGGGTTTTCGTAAAATGAAACTTCCAATGTAACCATCGAAGCATTACTTGACCTATATGGGTAGGGACTCAACAACAAGAAAGACAATCAATAATAACAAATGACAAAAAAGATAAAATGTGACATGCATCAGGATTCTGAGACCGAAAGCACAAGCAAAAAAATTTACAAGAAAACATATGAAAAATATTATGCTAATGCATTATCGTGTTTGTACACATCACAACTAACTATCAAGCTAAAAATTTCTTTCAAACTTTCAAACTTGGAAAACATGAAGAAAGTGAAATACTTGCAGTTTTCAAACGAGCTTTCTTGGTATGATTCCTCCAAAGATTAAGTAATAGGGTCATGAGAAAGAAGTGAAGGATCAGGAGATTATGATATAGATTGATTTTCATATTTCATGGTCACTTGATGAGGATTCTTCAAAGAAAGAGTATCAAGATTATCATGCTTGGGACTAACATCAACACTGCGAGAACCCGACATAATCATCAGCGTAGGCTGAAGTGCCTCGACAAGTTGAGGTAGCTCCAAGACATTGGAAGATAGATCATTTAATACCGGTGGATTAGAATAATCAATAGTGGAAGATACAAAGTCATTACTCGATGAAGCAATGAATAGCTCATGACAACCATGATCATAAATTTCTTCGTCCAAAAGAAAGGAATCATCATGATCTGATGAATCATAAAGAGCAAGTGATTGAAAACAAGATAATTCACTTTTTTTTTCTTCAAACTGATTAGATAATGGATGAAGGAGATTACACATAGAGGGTTTTTCCTCGCCCTATTATGATGTAAAACTATCATTCCATCATTCCCAACTATGATAAGGATCAACGTTCTCAAAGACTAACTCATCAAAAGATGTGATAGGTTTGTGGAAAATGTCAGGATAATGAGGGAGAGGTGAAAGCGAAGAAAAATCATCTTTGATTGCAAAGACTTTTTCAAAATCATAGTCCCACACATAGTAATTATGAATGATATTGCAAGTTTCTTGGTTAACACTGACTTCATCTTGAACTTGATCCTCGTGACAACCAGAAGAAGCGACTATAACATGTGGTTATGACAATTAAAAATCAGGGGGATCAAAGGAACAACTGATGGAGGATGAGGAGAAAGAATAACACTGATCAGGTCAGGGTCACAATTGAAACTTGCATTCAAATTTTGAACATGTGGGGTGGGAGAAGAAAATGGTATATTAACATATAGAATTTATAGTTCTCCAACCTCAACCTGCATACATGGATCTATTTGATGAGGAGAAGATGAAGAGTCACTTGGAACAATAACTTCTTCTATCGGAGATTTAAGAGCTCCATAATCAGTATATGTTGGGAGAATTTCAAAAGATTCATATTCTGATGGATTCAAAGAAATGTGAACAAGATACTTCAACTTCGCTTTCATAAAATTTCAATCAATATCATCCTTAGAAAATTTGTAACATAAATGAATAAAACGATCGTGAAAATATTCAAGAGATTCATCGGGTGCTTTTCTAAGACGAATGGATTTTTTATAAATAGATTCATAGTCATACCTGTCAAAGGAGTGATGAAGCTCCTTGATAATATGTTTAATAGAGTGAATGGAAGTGGTTGGAAATTTGTAACACTATTCTTTAACACGCTTTGAATGTTAGGATGAACAAACTGCAAGCAATATCCTCACAGTGAATTTCGTAATAAGTGCAAAATTCAAGAAAGCAAGCAGTGTGCTTGAGAATGGTTGTTCCACCCTCACTGTCAAACTTCAAATTCGACAAGTCTTGAATTATCCCCAAAGGCACTTTCAGATTTGCAACTCTTGAAAAACATGATGAGGTCAAGATTTGGGAAGAAGCCATTTGAAGGATAAGGAGGGTTCAAATAGACTTCACGGGCTCATATTGTCATCTCGCCCTCCTTCTAGCACCAAAAAATTGTTAACAGTGTTGGAAGCCGCCAATAGGTGCAGGGATTCTCCTCGATGAGAAGTCCCAATTAGAACCCACACCGTTTAGAGGAGCCCCAAACGGGATATGACTAGTTGCCAAAGTGGTGGGTTTTAATAGTGTGCCTTGGCTGCAACAATTGCATAGAATGATTTATGCATAGCTTTGGAAGAAACAAGTGTATGGTCTTTGTGAAGTGTGAAGTTCAATGCATGAGAAGTTCCATCACATCAAAGGGAAACATGAGCAACAAAAGAATCATAAGTTAACCTGCAAAATAGTTCACAAGATAACCATGATCAAAATAACATAACAACATCCATTCAATAAGATTTATACTATGGGAAAAAAATAGTTCATATGCGTCAGTGTACTTGAAAAAACACATATCACAAACATAACAACAATAATCTTACCACATCCACGACATATGCATAAAGAGGTGGTAGCTCCAAGAATTTATTAAAAATGAAAGTTCCAAACATACATGTGCAATTGACAAACCACTAGCCTCAACAGTGGAACATGAAGCCAACACTTGCTTCTCCAAAGTAATATAATCCATCTATCCTAAAGCTAAAGCCAACACTCTAAATAATACTCCCAAGATATTGATCCTAAGCCAAATGACCAGACAAAATCCCTTTACATGAGTTATGAGGATATATTTATAACATATGAGATGACTATCCATCTTCCTTTGTGATTCTTTGACTTCCCTCATGACTCTTTGACTTCTTTTACATAATGACCTTTCATGTTCCAAAATTGATACTTGGACTTCCACTTACGAAAATATTTAAATACAATATTACAAATACCCATACAAGACAAAATTGGGTAGAGTGAACTAAACAAGCCTAATAAGGCAAACAACATGTCAAGCTTTATTTTGGGAAAACTCTAGCTCAACGACTTCCATTTGTAGCTCTTCGGTAACATAGCAATTACAAAATTTATATTGTGCAATGATTTCCTTAAAATTTGTGATAGGACCAGGCTAAAAGCAGACTATAGCCTCCATTCCATCTAGGTACATGGTCACTGAGCCAATTTGAGTTTCCTTCTTCAACAGGAACAACATGGTGTTGATCTTGGTAGGGCCACCAATATATTTCTGCATATCATGTCTGTTGACCTCCAGGTCCCCTTTCGTAGCAATCCTCCTGAACTGGTCCAATATTCTTCAACTTCCTATCTAACCTTATTTATGCCTTTAGCTTCTATGAGTGTGTCGACTGAAGGGATCTTGTGTGATTTCAACATGAAATCCACACTATTATACAAGCGCGCATAAGAGGACTAAATGTGGGTGATGAAAGTTCCAAGCTGTTTGTTTCTTTGGATAAGAATCCAAACTTAAACTTTCACCAACTCAGCTTGTTGCCTTGTCTTCTTTGCGAACTTCGGAGGTGCACCTTTATACTACATTCCCCACTCATGAACAACAACAACAACTTCATTAAAAAACTTGAGAGATTTTGCATTCTCTTGAGATTTTTGTTGCATGTCGTGCAGGTGTACAACTGCTTTGTGAACGATGAATAACTCCTCATAGTGTTTCAAAATGTCGATACTTAACCAAGTATGGTTGTATTGAGTTATTATAGATACACTTGTGCAAGATCTTCTTTTTGAATCTCTGCTTGGATTTGTTCAATTTGTTGCCTTGCAACCTCTAAATTTTTCGCCATCTGTTTTTTCTCAGCCATAAAATATTATGTATTTGACTTGGAGGCTCATGCGAAGGCCAAGTTGGTTGCGGCAATAATTTCTGGATTTTTCCTGGTGTCCACCACGATCACCTTCTCTTTGATAAAAGTAGGATGTGAGGTCATCCATAAATTTCTTCTTTCTTTCCCATACAATCTTCTTTTGTAGCTCATCATAAGTTAAATTATAGATATCCATCACCAGACCTTCATAAAGAGGAGCAATTTCCTCTTCCTCACCTAGAGCTTTCCCTTCTGTAGGACGAGGAGGAGACTAAGTGGTGATCTGCTGCACGCAAGGCATGACATCAACATCCTAATTCTACTACTATGGATCTACATCCATGTATTGGATCACTATTAAGTCTTTGATTTCCTAGTTAAGTCCTTTTTCTTGAAACTACTTGCTTTCTTATTCAAGTAGCCAATTCTGTTCTTCTTCTTCAGTTTGTTTCTGTGCTCTTTATTCATATTCATTTCTCCATAATTCCTCTTCTTGTCTCTACCTCTCTTCTTGTTCTTTTTGTTCTTGTTCCTCCCTTCGCCTTAAGTCTTCCTCCTACTTCTTCAGTTTCCTCCTCCTTTCTGCTACTATAGACGCTTTAAGATGAATGGATCTTTATTGAATTTGCAGCTCTGCTCTTCTTCCAAACTGTGCACAACCTTCCTCTTTCCCTTTTCACACATTGGGTTGCACCATTTTGATGGTTCTTATTCCTCACTGGCTTCTTGCTAAGGATTTACCTATGATGTACCTGCATTATAACAATTCTTGATATTTTCCTCCTATGGTATGGAATAAGTCCCGCTTGGCTAGCTAAATTCTATCTTTGCACAATGTTTCTTACAACCACTCCTGGCATCGTACAAGTGGTGTTCCATAAGGCTGAATCTGAATTTCTCTAACTCTTTTCCCTTGGTCTTCATAGCCTTCAAATTCTTAATCTCGTACAATCCAATTTGTAAAGGGAGAGTTGGCGAAGGTGTTTTCTTATTCCTTCTAAAGACTTCTAATAAACACGTGAAAATATGATACGATACTTCTTTCATGACTAATTTTTTGGTGGCATACCTCGATAGCTAATGTGAAGACTTTTGAACACCAAACACCCCGAGGTAAGTGCCATCTAGTGAGGAAAACCAGTCGGAAATTTCTGCTACTACTTCCATCGCCTCACATGACAAGAAAGGTGGCTCTTCCTCAAAGATCATCTTGTATAGAACTATGAGGAAGTTATCAGTCAAATTATCCATGACTCCTCTATAATTACTTTCTAAAAACAACTTGCAATAAATATGCACAAGACCCACTCATCTCAAGAAAATAATTTGAGCACATATCACATCCAACAAGTACGCAAACCTGACTTGCTTACACTTAGGAGGGTTATTGGCATTAGTCACGTGGATATTTAACTCTTGAGCCAAAAAATCCGACCAGTTGAATGATTTCCCTTCATTCACAACTTGATGCAACAAACATGCCCAACCTTCGGGAAAGGTCTTAGTACTCTTTCGACCATAGATCCGACAACATAGAACTATCATGTATTGAATTCTTTTTTGAGATATCTGGCCTTATAAGTGTTGTTGGGTGTTTGTTAGAATTTGGATGGCTCTTTCACTCAAAATGATGACATATTTAGTTCTTAGGTAACTGGTTACCGCGTAGAAGTGAGAATCCATGTAAGCTTCTGGCAAGGGAAAATGATACATCCGCTGATAGTCATGTGCCATCAATGAGGAAAGAGTTTGTCCACTAACACTACTGAGGACATGTGTGGTAGGATCCACTTGATTATGTATGCATAGGAGAAAAAGGAAACTACATGCAATATTATGCAATCCCGACTTTTGGACATTGATATAAACCTGCTTGTCTTCTAGATATACTTTGTAACTAGTTTTTGAGAATGCATCTTTTACTGTGTTCCATGTGACATCTGAATCTTTCTCCATGAAGAGTTGAGTGTCTGATAGAAATGGTAGGGTGATAGGCATACTCTCAACTACTTCACTGATGCTTCTCTCTGTGGTATCTTTTGAGGAAGATCTCTTTGGTGGCATGATGAAAACAATTGATAAGAGAGAGATAAGCTCAAAAGGTTGCAGTACCTATATGACAAGATGCACTCAAGGCGAATACAAATCAGCGAAAGAAAATCAGTTCATTCAACAAGATCAAAAAAACAAATCAATAACTGGAGGGAGCGATTGCACAACTTTTGGGCTGAAGGAGAGAGTTCAAGGCTCATGAACTATACATTTTTCAACCTCATCAGGCAAGTAGTGAGCTAGAAGCTTAAGACTACACAATGCATAGTCTCAGCTAGGATGGCTGAGGGAAGAGATTATGCATTGTGTAGTCTTAATGACTAGGGATGAGACTTGAGGCATTGAACTGCGCAATATGTAGTTGGGAAAGCCAGTGATTGCATATTACACAGTCTCAGAGTCCAAGCAAGAAGCTTGAGCCTTGGGGATGTGAATTGCACAGTTGTGAGGGGAAGTTGCTAGACAAGATTACACAGATATGCCTGGGAAGGAGAGAGAAACATGAAAGATATGAGTGCTAGGATAGGAAGGAATGAAGATTGAGACGAGGGGAAGTTATACTAGTGAAAACTAAGTGTCGGGAATAAGCACACAAAAGGAAAAACAAACATGCATAAAATGACCCAGCAACGACAATTGGTGGTGGGAAAAAAGATAAGGAGTCGATGTGACATTGGTAAAATGTGAACGACATACCAAACAAACACTTATACAGGTTAATAATAGTTAAAATTCCAACTACTATGAAAATAAGTAGGCCAAAAAGCACTCATTATAGGAAAAGTGATAGAAAAAGTGATACATGGAAAACTTACCCGGAAAAGTGACGCAAACTTATCCGAAAGCTCCTTGATCTCATTGGGAAGGCTAGAGCTCCAATGTTGAATGTGAAAATAAGATCTAGAAGCATCTATTATATAGATCTAGTCAAGGTAGGGTTTATGACGTGCATGCCTAAAATCAAGGAAAAAACAACACTTGTCTTAGGATCTATTAATAACTTAGTGCCACTTGTCGAACATTAATTAGGTAATCCCTATTTCAAAGGATGTAAACTTATCCTTTTTTCATAAAACTTCCCGTTCACATTAGCAGGAAGGACTACACAATTCCCAACAACAAGGGATTTCATAGTTCAATGCCTCATTGTATTGCACAGTTTCTGAATAGAGAGAGAGGCTCAATGCAGTTTCTGTGCTCAAGGGCTTCCTATCCTCAAGCATTGCATAGTTATGGTCCTCCAAGCCTAGTGCAATTTCTAAAGATAGTGGATTGCACAGTTCCAAGAGGGATGACCGAAAATAGGCCCAAGATCAAGGCAGGAGATGGCTTGTATTTGAAAATGCCTAGTTAAGTTCAAAACAACTCATCACGAGCACTACATGCAAAGATAAGTATTCAAAATCATATGGAATACTTGGCGACAGTGAAAGATGGGTCCTTGTGGACAGAAGGTAGGCTCTAAAATCAAGGCATGGGAAATTTTTTGGAGGGGGGTTGTAGTTTCTACAACACGAGGTCCATTATAGACCTCAAAATTTTTCTAATGTCAATAAGATGATTGTGCATACCTTGCACATGTATAATTACAAGCATCCACATACATGGGATGAAAGTCTTCCATATCTTGAACACAACTTTAAGAAGTCCCTCCATAGATCTAATATCCACAAACATTTTCAAGTGTGCTTGGGGTTCCAATCATTAGCCCTAATTGATGATGTTAACAAATCATTTAATACAAGTTACAAATGCTAATGTTCATCCTTGAGTCTAGTCCATGCAGAAGTTGAAAGATTACTTAGCAACATTGTTATGTTGGAGAATCTTAAAGAGCGTTACGTCAACTCTATAACTTAAGGTTATGTATCATGTGTCTTTCTAATTTTTTTACTTAATTGTTGGTTATGGACTAGTGCTTTCAAATATAAAGTGAGACATAATTAAAATGATAAAATTGAAAAACACATACATAAAAAACACGATTCCATTTTGAAAAATGTGACTGGAATACACTTATATTTTTCTTGGGAAAAAGCAATTCAAATGTAAAAACCTCCCAACAAATTACCTATAAATAATGAAGATGCAAGTTCCATGATTTTTTTTGGATGAATATCACTAATTAAATGAAGACGCGCACTTTCAAAAATAAACCTTCTTCAAATGCAACGTAACACTACTCATGATGCATAATTTAATGTGTGGAATTGAATATTGAACAAATATTAAATTTCATATTTATAACTATTTATATTTATACTCTCTTGCAACATTTCTTTACACCCTTTGGACCAATACTCTTTAAGTCTCTTACAACATTTATTTAGACCCTTTGGACCAATAGATAAGATAAAGCATGGTGAGAAGAAAGTAAATTTAGCTCTTAGAAATAATTAAACAAAGTCACTTTTATAAACATACTATGATAGGTGGGTCTATTTACTTTTTCAATATAACTATTTTCAAAATTATTTTTTCATGTACATAATTACTATATATATATATATATTAATCTATTACATAAATTTTAAAATAGATTTAAATTTTACAATTATCATTGTTTTAAGTTTTATTAATGTATTATCTATCTATATATATGTACCACTCAATAACAGGACGAGCCTTTGCACCATTAACGTTAACTCTCACCCAATCACTATTATGCACACCTAGATAACTAAAAAACGTAGGTAAAAAAAACTATAGCCTTGGAGACATAAAAAAGCTCAATTTTAAAAAATATCATAAATTTTAAAATAGTAAAACTGAGTTAAAATATGGTTTAATGAATGTTAATTAAAATATTGGTTTAATGACTTGTAATTAAACGATTGGTTGAAGCTAAATTTGAACACAACGGTCCAAAAAAGCAAGCATAAAGATCACGAATTCCCTAGTCATTAAATATTTGGGCACCTAATGAATGAAGAATGAGAGGAATCAGTGATTGTGATAAATGGAGATTGAGAGGAGGAAATTCACAAACGAAGAGGAGGTGACCGAAATTTTTGCAGTCTGAAAACAAAGTGTAGGCGATCAAGTGGATTATTCATGCAGAGGGTAATTTTTTGTTCCCTTTAATTTGTTTGTCTATTTGTTTAATTTAATTCCTAGAAAAATTGGTTTCTCTATTTATTCAACTGGTTAACCAGGGAAAGGCAGTAGGTTATTGAGTAATTTTATGTTCCCTTAATTTGTGTGTGTTTAATTCATTTTATAGAGACATTTGTGTAACCTGAATTTTTTTTTCTCTATTCCATCTAGAGGTTAAGCATGGGTGTTCTTTCTCTCTGAAACACTATGTTGTAAAGTTGTATGTCTTATGGAGCGCTCCATAAATGTTTTGTGTAGTGTTGTATGCATCAATGTCTGGTGTAGTGTTGTGGTATGCTTGTAATGTGTGTTGTATCTTGTGTAGTGTGTAAATGATTGTTTTGTGTGTATGTGGATTTTTGTTAATTGAGAGAGAAAGTCAGCCGAGGAGAATATGAACTGGTGGTTGAACGACCAACTTGATAAAAAACTAATGCTTTCAAAGTGCGTTGGAGTGAGTTGGTACTCATGGAAACTTTTTCCTTAATTATTTTTAAATTCATTCCTAACCCTTTTTTTTGTTTCATTTTCTAATGAGTGAGTTGGAATTTTATATACAGGAGTTGAATTAGTGTTTGCAGTGCTTTTGTAGTAGAAAATGAGGAGTTTCCATCTCTTTTACAATCACCAGTTTGTAGAGTTTCAATAGTAAATGAAATATTCCTAAGAAGAAAGGTTAGTGTTATGTGTGAATGGCCTTGTTCTCCTCTATTTCTTCTTGCAGTTTACTAATATAGTTTTCAATTTGTTTGCCACAAATTACCATGTTGAGTAGCATTTCCATCTGGCAATGTAGTTTTATAGAGTGGAGGAAATGTGGTATTCTCTTCCTAAACTTCCTTGGATCAGGAACCCATTTGAGGCTACTACCACCAATTTCTGAATCAGAATGATATTTGTGATCCCCAAACTCCCTGGCTTCCAAATGAAGAATCTCCTTTCTAACCTCTAGGGGAGCTGAACCAATAAAGTTTACCATAGATTACCAACCAAATTTTCGGTGATTTCTAGAAGAGGATGCCCCTGGAGCACCAACCCTGTAGCTAGGGAGTCACTATCGATGAGGCATTTCCACATAAGAACTACAAAAAAACCACAATACAACCACTCTAGGATAACTTAATGACCAAGTTATGACTGACAACACGATAGTAAAACCCCAGAATAACAGAAACTAACAATTTATAATTGATTACTAGAATGAGTGACGACCCCAGTATAACACAAAAAATCCACGTACAAATGATTATGTAGATAATTAACTAATTGTGATGACTAACTACTTGAAACCCCTTACCAACCAGGACCACAATCCATTTCAACTGCCTAGGAAACTATAGTTCTTAAGGACCAGAATGATCAAGGTTTGAGATGTTTGAATTAACAATGAAGAAGTGGAACTGTAGTCTTTTCTAGAACCAGATGGAGAAGGTAACTCAGTATCAGACTCTGCATACCAACATTGGGAAATTATAGGAAATTTTGGTCGATTCGAAGGTCTGTGATGTCATCGAGGGAAGTATAATGACTAGTTCAAAGGAGGGACCCAACCCTGAGTTATGTAAGAATAACGCAAAGAAAATTGACACCCTATATGATAAAAATGACCACTCGGTGCAAGACTTAAGACCTGATGACAAAATACATTGGGATATAGAACTATCCAACTCTTCAACAAACCAAAATGCCACCCTACTAAAATTACCTAAGAAATTAACAGTGTATACAAACCTCCTGTTACGGTAACACAGTCAATTGGGGACCACAAACAAGAGGGGAACTGCTGCAACTGAATGAAACCAACCACATAACTACCACCTTCCTGCCAACGAGAGACCATGGTGGAACTTATATAAATATCTATAAACATGATGTATCTAGTACTAGGAATGAACCATGCCTTGTAAAAATCCCATGGCAGAAGCCAAGTGTACTGCATACACCATGTCTCAACCATGCCAAGGCATTTCCTAAGAGTGAGGTCATTAAGGAACTTTCTCCTACTATCAAAGAAATTCCTTCCCACATCCAATAGATAGTGGGAGGGTCAATCCATTCCTGAGTAGGCAAAATGAAATGAGTTAATGAAACCATTGAGACAAAAGAAAACCCTAAACTCTAATCTCTTAGAAGTTAATAAGAAAATGACTTGAGTTGGTGGCTCCCATTATAAAAACCCAGAACATGCCACATGTGACCTATGCGTAACCAAGTGTATAGCCGATATCTATCTACAAGGGTTTCCACCTTCATCACTAAATAATTTATTGGAATGCAAATAATAACTCTCGTCAAAAACCTCCCATCACGAGGGATCATCATTGCTCTTTCTGATACCGATATTCTGATGTCGTGAGATCACTCCCATCGAGGACCCTAGCTTTAGCTAGGTATTTATCCTATTCTGCCTAGTTATTTACTTCCTGTAGGATTTCCCTATGTTTCACTTCCAACTAGGCCACGTTCAAGGTAATGTGTATACCTGATATTTCTCAGTTAGCCAAAAAATATTCCACCTTATTACCTTTCGGTTGCGTGTGCATGAGAATAACATAATCAAAATTAATCAACAAGTCTTTGAAATTTCTCACCACCTTCTGTAGGTGATAACTATGAATTAGTTTCTCTAGTAGATAACCTAATAGGAGCTTACTTATAGTAAGTTGTTACTCATGGAAACTTTTTCCTAAATTATTTTTAAATTCATTCTCGACTGTTTTCTGTTTCCTTTTTTGACGAGTGAGTTGGAATTTTATATACATGAGTTAGATTAGTGTTTCCAATTCTTTTGCAATAGAAAATGAGGAGTTTCTAGCTCTCTTTCAACCACCAATTTGTAGAGTTTCAATAGTAAATGAAAATTCCTAAGAATCAAGGTTAGTATTCTGTGTGAATGGCCTTGTTGTCCTTTCTTTCTTGTTGCAGTTTACCAATATAGTTTTCAATTTGTTTGTCACAAATTACCATGATGAGTAGCATTTCCATTTGGCAATCTAGTGTTATAGAGTGGAGGAAATGTAGTCTTCTCTTCCTAAACTTCCCTGGATGAGGAACCCATTTGAGGCTGCAACCACCAATTTCTGAATTAGAATGATATTTATGATCCCCAAACTCTCTAGCTTCCAAATGCATAATCTCATTTCTAACCTCCAGTGTAGCCGAATCAGAAATGTTTGCCACAGATTCTCAACCAAATTATCGGTGATGTTTGGAAGAGGATGCCCTCGGAGAACCACCCCTGTATCTAGGGAATTATTATCGATGAGGAATTTCCACATAAGAACTACAAACAAACCAAAATACAACCACTCTAGGCTAACTGAATGACCAAGTTATCACTGACAACAAGATATTAAGACTCCAGAATAACATAAACTAACAAGTTATAAGCAATGATAAGAATGAGTGACGACCCCAATATAACACAAGAAATCCACTTATAAATGATTATGCACATAATTAATTAATTGCGATGACTAACAACTTGACATCCCTTACTAACGAAAACCACAATCCATTTCAACTGCCTAGGAAGCTATAGTTCTTAAGAACCAGAATGATCAAGGTTTGAGACGTTTGAATTAATAATGAACAAGTGGAAATGTACTTGTTTCTAGAACCAGACGGAGAAGGTAACTCGGTACCAGAATTTGCATACCAACAATGGGAAATTAAAGGAAATTACGATTGGGGTCAAAGGTTTATGATGTCTTCAAGGTAAATACAATGAACAGTTCAAAGGAGGGACCCAACCATGAGTAATGTAAGAATAACACAAAGAACATTGACACCCTATGTGAGAAAAATGACCACCAGTTGCAGAACTTAAGACCTAGGGACAAAAGACATTGGGATGTAGAACTATCCAAGTATTCAAAATATCAAAATGCCACCCTACTAAAATAACCTAAGAAATTAACAGCGTATACAGACCTCTCGTTACTGTAACATAGTCAATTGGGGACCATCAACAAGAGGGGAAATGCTACAACTAAAAGATATCAACCACATAACCACCGTCTTTCCTCCATCGTGAGATCATGGTGGAACTTATATAAATAGCTATGAACATGATGTATCTAGTACTAGGAATGAACCACACCCTCTGAAAATCCCATGACGGAATCCAAGTGTACTATATACACCATGTCTCAACCATCCCAAGGCATTTCCTGAGAGTGAGGTCATTAATGAATTGTATCCTACTATAAGAACAATTCCTTACCACATCCAATACACCATGGGAGGGATGATCCATACCTGAGTAGACAAATGGAAATGAGTTAATGGCATTGAGACAAACAAAACCCCAATCTCTAATCTCTTGGAAGTAAATACAAAAAAGACTTGAGTTGGTGACTCCCATTATGTAAACCCAGGGCATTCCACGTTTGAGCCATGCATAACAAAGTGTATAACCCAAATCTATCTCTGAGGGTTGTCACCTCTATCACCAAAAAAAATATTCACATGCAAATAATTACTCCTGCCGGAAACCTCCCATCAAGAGGGATCATCATTCCTCTTTCTGATATCGATATTCCGATGTCGTGAGATCACCCCCATCAAGGAAATTGGCTTCAACTAGGTATTCATCCTATTCTGCCTAGTGCTTTACTTCCTGTAGGAGGAAGTAAAGCTTTCCATATGTTTCAATTCTAGCCAAGCCATGTCCAAGACAATGTGTCTACCCGAGATTCCCTAGTTACCCAAACAATATTCCACCTTATTACCTTCCCATCACGTGTGCATGGGAATAGCATAATCAAAATTAATCAACAAGTCTTTGATATTGCTCACCGCCTTCTGTAGGTGCCAACTATAAATTAGTTTCTCTGGTGGATGACCTAGTAGGATATTTCTTTTACAATAAATCACTATCTTAGAGTCACTATGTATCTGAATCAAACTAAACCCTTCCCTTACAACTATTTGAAGATCTTTCTCCAATGCACTAAATTCCGCAAGGTTGTTGTTTCCACCCCACAGGAAAAAGTATAGGCATGCTTGGGATTTGAATTCTCATCCTTGAAAATCCCTCCAAAACCAACATCTCCTAGGTTTCCTTTTGAGGTACCATCAAAGATTAATTCAATAAAAGATTTTGGAGGGGAGAAGGAATTGTCCGCTGAGATTCCTCTACTGTGAGTCCTGGAAGGAAAAGTAGTGACAATGTTAGATAATATGTTGAGTCCCTTTAGGATAAGAGCCTCGTAATCATCAACTTGCAATTCTTCAGAATCTAGAGGGAATACTAACACTGTTTCTATGATATTTTTAAGTGTAATATCCTGTAAAATTGATGTAGACCTATGTTTTCCTTCAAAGATTCTTAAATTTCTCTCCTTCCATACAAGAGGTATTCCTAAATACTTTGAAGGAAGGTGACCTCTATTAAAACCCAGGGTTCGACTTAGCTTGAGGAACCATCTGCGGACAATCGAAGATCTTTTTTCTTCAATTTGTTAGCGTTCACTATAGTTATCGAGGCTTCCATAAAAAATTGTAAAATCCTACCCATTCTTTTCACCTCTATCTAAGTTGGTCAACCAAATAATATAACGCCCTCAACAATTTTTTGATGAGAGATAAGAAAATATGCCCCATACAGGCGGAGACCATATATGTGTCCCAATTCATCATCTTTTTGAAACATTCGACCAAGTCCTTCCATAGCTAAAATAAATAGGAATGGTGATAGAGGGTCACCCTGCTTGAGCCCTCTAAAAGGTTGAATAGTCTGAGGGTGAGCCATTAATAAAATTAGAGAAGAATATAGATGAGATCGGGGATGCCACCCACTTTATCCATTATTCAAAGAAACCATAAGCTTAGAGAACTTGAAATAAGAATGTCGAACTAATTCTATCATAGGCCTTCGATAAATCCAGTTTACTAATCATACATGGGCACTTTTATGACCTCAAATAATGAATAATTTCTTGCACCAAAATAATGCCAACCACAATTTGATGCCCTTCTACAAAACTAGTTTGAGATGGGTATACGAATAATGGAAGGAACAATTTTAATCTATTAGCTATTACTATAGAAATTTATTTATAAAGAACATTGCATAGAGAAATTGGTCTGAAACTCCATACTTTTGGAGTGACCTATTTTTGGGGCTACTTATAGGAACGTAGCGTTGAGTGTTGGATGTGATGATCGCGACCAGCTTTATTTCTCAGCTACTTCTAGAATTTCCTTGCCTAAAAACCCCTAACATTCCTGGAAGAAGTCTGTCGTGAAGCCATCTAGTCCAGGCTCCTTGTTCTTAGGCATGTTCATATTTCAGCATTAGACATGGATATTGGTCTCATTAATGCAATATTTTCTCACTATTAATCAGTCTTTATATGTGTTGAATCACTATATTTATATCTTATTGTCTTCCTGAATTATTCTCTGTTAAGAGATCAATAAAATAATGCACCAGTTCACTTTCTATATCTTGGTGTTGTAATTTCCTACCTCCATCCTTGCCAATGAGGGAAAAAAATATGTTATTATGACGACGTTGAATCATAACATTGTGGAAGAACTTCGAGTTACGATCTCCCTCCTTAAACTAGTGTATCCTGGACTTTTGCTTCCAAAGGGTCTCTTCTTGTTGCCTTCCGTGCTCTAGATTTTGAAGGGCCTCTACCTCTTCTACTATGAACTCTGAGGTTTTTACTTCCGTAATGATTCTTTGTTGGATGCTCAACATTTACTTTCCAATGTTCTATTGTCTTCGAAGATATTTACAAAGACGTTCATATTCCAAAATTTAATCCTTTGCGCCAATGATTTTAGTTTGAGTTGGAATGTGTGCCTTTTGCTGGTACCTCTAATATTCAACTCCTTCCACCATTTATTTAACAAATCTACAAAACCAATGGATTGAAATCAAAATATTTAGAGGGGCTTCTTTTAGATCAGTTTTAAATTGAAGAGTTAGTGATCTGACCCCGTGCACGCCAAAATTGAAGCTTCGATAAATATATCCTTTTGTAAAAATTCCTCTAATAAAAAAAAATTGATCCAAACTTCAAGTTATTTGGTTGGTAAATGGTTATTCCAGGTAAACATACATTTTTGGTTGGAATGTCTACAAGGTTCAAGTTATCTATGATCAAGTTTAAATTAGCTAATGCTTGGCCTAACCTACGAATGCCTCCTTTTTTCACCTATAACAATATTATGATATTAAAATATCCTCCAAACAAATGTAACGGATTTCTTATTATTTGTTTCATCTTCTACAATTGCCCCAAAAAACCTTTGTGTCCCTCGTACCTGGAGGGTTGTAAACCGTCGAAAAAAAAAATGAAATATTTTGTTACAACATACCTAAATCTATGTGTAAGAATTCGATCAGAAACCATATAGTCTTGGAAGACCACTTCATGTGGGTTCCACTAAGCTACTTGCACTACCCCTAGCATCGAGAGACAAGACTTGCATCCTTTCCAAAAAGTGCCTTCTATTTGATTCATTTTCTCCCCTATTAATTTTGTTTCTTGTAATATAACAAATGTTGGGTTCTCCTTTTTTATTATTTCCCTAATATATTAGTGTTTTCCTTTATTATCGAGCCCACTTTGCTTCCAAGAAAGAATTCTCATGATGATGAGTTGGGAAAAGGCAATGACTTCTCTGTCACAACTACTTCTTGATCTGTATTACCCCGGTTCACTCCAGTGTTTTGTCTCACTTCCTTCTTTGGTTTATTTGTCTTCTTCTTAGGTTCTTTAGTAAGGTACTTCAGTATAATTTCTTTCCCCTTGTCCTTAAATCTTGGAATGGTTGATTTATTGGGTCCACTATTGAGTTTCTTCGCTTTGTTTTCCACCCGAGATAAGTATTTGCGTAGATCTCTCTTTCCTCTTTGGATAAGTCCCCCAGATATTATTGCACCCAATCATTCACCAGTATGACTAATACCCTCTCTTCATCTGCGAGGTTTGATGACTTTTTCTTCACCAAAGGAGCTACTTCCTCAAAACCTGGAAGTGCATAAAAGTCAAAACTACCTTGTATATCGTCCTCCTCTTCCAACTTACATTTTAACATAATTTTGTCCAGAGTTTGTTTTCTGGGAATAATATCCATATGGACAAATTTTATGTTCTAGTCTTCTTCCATAGCCTCCAGTGCAGAAAAGGAATTATTCTCCTCTAAACCCTCTGTGTTATAGGAGGTTCGGTTCTTGTGATTTCATCTACTTGTAATGACCTTGGTGAAACCATCATTTGCTATCTGACCTCCAAAACCTTATTCCTTCCTTCTCATTGGACATTCTCTTATCAAGTGACCATGCTCGTGTTATAGCCTACATCTAAATGGAAAGTACTTATAATCCAGAGGTTTCTTGTAGATCTCTCCTTGATAGTCCACCTCTATAGTTTTTGGTAATGGTTGTGATATATTCATATACACACATAAGATAGCATATGACATGTTTTTCCCTCTTTTTTTGGCCTTTGAGACCTTGAAAAAACATCCTAGTGCTTTCCCTATACCTTCAAGAATTTTTGGTATCTAGAAATCTACTGGTAAAGAGTACAATCTTACCCATATCGGTGCTTTTGTTAATTCTTCCTTATCTGGGTTGAAACAAGCTTCTCATTGCATAATATAGAGTCCCACATTGTTAACAAAGTATGGTTCCCTTCAAAGATCCTAGATTTATCTTCAAGGTTAGAAAAGATGACAGTGAAGAAACCTTTCGGTTCCAGTCTCAAATCCACCTGTCCCTTTGGTTTCCAATTTTGTTATATCCAACGCTCCAATTCCTTCTCCGTCAACAAAATTCCTATAAACTTACATATAAAATCATGATATCTTATGTGTTTCCTATTATCTTCTAGACATCTTGTAGGAATGATAAATCTAGGGTTTTGAGGGGCCTTAGGGACATATTGACCCCGTAACACCATTTTCCACTTATCTTCCAAAATAGGCATTTCCTGAGGATCCTCCTTTTGTACCAAATTTTCCTTCCCCTTGAAAATACCTTGTTGACAGTGTTGAATCCACCAACATGTCACTGGATCTTCTTGGTAAGAAGTCCCAATTAGACCTCAAACCGTTTGGTGTAGGAGTCCCAGTAGTGGGTCATATGGTAATGCCTTGACTGCGATTTCGCACAGAGGCAAGTAAGATAACCCTATTGGTAGCACGGAGTTAAAAAAGGAACACAAAAGTAAGGATGCATCACAACATGGAAGGCAAGTTAGCTAGAATCCAAAGTGATGGTTAAACCAACAACACATTTTAGAAAGATTCACACATACATACATAAATAGAAATAGTTATGCATGCATGCGTAAGCAAACAAATACATATATCATTTAGAGTAAATAGATAGCTGAAATACAATACAACGTATGCATGGAATGTTTTAGCTCTTGTTATATTAAGAAGTGTAAGTTCCAGTCATACAATACATCCATGTCCAACCACTAGTTCCGACAGCGGAACATTACAGCGACAACCGCTTGCTCCGCCAAAGAGATGTACTAGCTCTGTGCAATGAAGAAGCCAAGGCTCGTTACAATACTGTCCAAGCTCTCTCTAAGATAGTCCTATCGGAAGCTTGGCTAACCAAAAGCCTCTACAATGAGTTATGAGGTGCTCTTTATAGCAAAGTGTGGGGTGACCCTTGACATTCCCCTTTGAGACCATTCATCTACCCTCATAACTCTTCAACTACTCTATGAATGTTACATTCAACTATTGACACTTGAACTTCCACTTGACAAGACGTTACATTAAAATTCACATGCGCCCATGTGAGACAAAATGGCTTGAGAAAGCCATGCAAGACATCATTGACACTCAGACCATTATGGTGAGACCAACTCTTTGACATGCTTGTGGTGGTCGAAGGTGATGAGCTAATGCCAAGCTTGGTGTCTGTGATGGTGTCCATGCACTCAATGGTGACATCTTTCTTAAGCGAACTCTTCCCTTCGTTGCATCCGAGTGCACTGATATGGCTCCTCTGTCCAACTCATTTGATAGCATGCGCATGGTCATCCTAGTGCGACCAGATCGACAACATGTTGATGCATAGTGTCTATGGTACTCTCCATGCATGTGATGGTGGCTATGCGCATCAACTTATCGAGGTACATGTTCAGCTCCAATCAAAGTTACTTCTTGTCTTCGCCTCAATGAGTGTTACGAGGGGATGGGATCACATGCGTATGCACAATGACATGCAAGTTGTTGCATTCCCCTGCATGTGATCAACAACACTGATCACCTTGTCTGCTCCATGCTAGCTATTGGGATGCATCTATAACTTGTACGAGTGCAGTTTCATCCATGAGTGCATGGCACGCCCCCTTCTGTACATATTCCTGCTGCAACTCATTCTCTCGTCTATGCATCTCTTGTTCTTCCTTGAGTTGTTGCTTCAACACATGCAACTCCTTCTTTCTTCCATTCTCTGCCTTCGTGCAACCTTCATGTCACGTCATCAGCTCATAGCCTAAGTCTCCACAATTGCTTTCATCACAAGTGGATCTGCTTGAGCTTTCAACTTTACTCTGCCTATGTGTTGTCAACAACCTTCCTCTTGCATTCATTGCATCTGATATGTTGTTGTTGATGGTGTCGCTTGCTGTGGTGTTGCTGCCGTCATATCTTAATGTCCTTGTCTACGAAAAACTTGATGTCTTTATGGGTAGGCAAGTTCATAGACACTTGATCGACTGCATAACAAAGTGAGCTTTGAACGGTGTCTTCTAGTATGATATCCTAGAAGCCATTGTACCTGTGATGCTGAGAGACAAATGAACACCTGTCATACCTAGAGACATGGAAACACTCACGGCAAGAAATATGTTAGTCGAAAACCAAAATGAACTTGATAACTAACATGCAACATACCTATGTTACTGATTATGAAGGTTGTTCAATTTTCGCCTGGAGGTCGGGAGGCTAACTACCAAAACTACGCAAGGCATAGTCTGGGCTTTTAGGAAGCTGACTGACTACTGGAACTGCACAATGCACAGTCCAGCCTACCCTACTAAGGACTGAAACTGCGCAATGCACAATTTCAGTGACTAGTGACATGCAACCAGTAAACTGCATTGTGCAGTTTCTGGGTCCAATAGGAAATTGCCTCCAAGAATTGTGCAATGCAAAACAATGTAAACTTTGAAATGGGAACTATAAACTCAAAACGGAAACTCTCACCGAAAAACCCTGTAAAAACATCAAAAACTATGCTAAAAACAAAAAGTGTTGATGTAGAATAACACCCTTTTTTTCTAAGGTAAATTTTCAACATGTTTTAGAAATGGCATTGAACACCATTTTTTTGTGCAAAAAATGCCTAAAACACACCCTCAAAATGGAAAGTGTTGATGTTCGAATAACATTTTTTTTCAATGGTAAATTTTGTGCAAAAAACACCCTGAAAACGATAAGTATTAACATTGGGATAACACTTTTTTTCAAGAGTAAAATTTCAACATTTCGCAATAATGGTGTAAAAAAATTTATCATGACCCCGGAAAACAATTAAAAAAAAAAAAAAAAAAAAAAAAAAAAAAAAAAAATAAAAATAAAAATTATTAAATTATATACTAAAAAAAAATAAAACATATAAAAAAACAAAAATCAATCAAAAAATGTTAAAAAAAACAAAATTAACCTATAAAAATAATAATTAAAAAACTAAAAAAAAAGCAAATAGTAAGAAAAACATATTTAAAAAAAAATGGAAAAAAAAATGTTATCTTGTAAGATAAAAGAAAAATTCAAGTTGTTTATTTTCTTTCTTAAATATTGATTAATTAAAAAAACAAATATAACACTAAATATAACCAAAAAAATGACTCAAACCTTAAATAATGTGAAAAAAAAAATAATATACATATATATAAAACAAGTAAAAATAGAAAAGTAAAATCATTAACAAAAAACTAGAAAAAAATAAAATTAAAACAAACTATATTAAAAAAAAATAGAAAATTAACAAAAAATAATTTTAAAAACTAGTAAATTAATATTAAAACATTTGAAAATAAAATGAAAAACAAAAATAAATACAAATTATAAAAAAAACTATGAATTTTTTAAAATATAATGTATTTTCAAGTAAAAAATAAAATTAAACAAATTTTATTTATTTATAACAAAAATTACGTATTTTTTAAATAATTTTTTTTTTACTTTATATTAAAATTTTGCCCCCTGGTCGCCCGTGGTGGTGCGGCCGTGGGTGGAGGGCCGCAGACCCCTGCGCCCACGATCCCGCCTCCCCGCCCCCTCGCTACCCATGGTGGCACGACTGTGGGCAGAGAGGCTTGCATGCAGGCCCATCTGCCCCACGGTCGCGCCACCACAGGCGGTCGGGGGGCGGGAGGCGATTTTTGGGCAGAAGGGCCTGCATGCAGCCCCCTTCGCCCATGACCGCACCACCACGGGTGACCGGGCGGTGGGGATGCGATTCTTGTAATCACCTCTCCGCTCCCCGACCGCCCGTGGCAGAGGGGGCCGCGTGCAGGCCACGCCCCGTGCCACCGTGGGCAAGGGGCCGCGTGCAGGGCAAATATAAATATATATATATATAAATATATTATATATATATGAAGTAAAAAAAAATTGTTTAAAAAAATAATGTAATTTTTTTAATAAAATAAAAAATTGTTATTTTTTTTTTCTTTAACTTGAAAAATACATATATTTTAAAAAATTCATAGTTTTTGTTTTATAATTTGTGTTTATTTTTTTCTTAATCTTTTTAATATTAATTTATTTCACTATTTTTAAAATTATTTTTGTTACTTTTTATTTTTTAATCTAGTTTGTGTTTGGGTTTTTTTTTTTTTCAAATCTAGTTGTTTTTTCTTCTTCTTTTTTACTTACTAAATTATATATATTATTTTATATTTTGTTGTTTGTTTTTTATTTTCTTCAATTATTTTATGGTTTATGAGACATTTTGTTTCAAGTTTTATCTATATATTTTTAAGTAATCAACATTTAAAAAAAAAAACAACTTGAAAATTCATTAAGTAATCATAATTTTTAAAAAATGGACATAATAAATTTTAAAGTGTGAAACCTAAGTCCTCTTTAAAAAAAAAGGTATACTGCATCAACACGTTTCAAAATCAGCATAAAAATCACTAACATTTAAAAACAAATATTTATATTTGATACATAAGAAAATTTGAAGTGTAGAAAATATGCTCCGAAAAGAAAAAAGTATATTCTGCATCACCACTTTTCAAAATCGGGTCACGTTTTTACTACCCCTACGTAACGGAGAATCATATTGGTTATTTAAAGTGCCAAAAACTATGCTCTAAAAAGAATATGTGTGTTCTGCATCACCCCTTTTCGAAATCGGGTCATTTTTTTGTTATCTCTACAAAATGGGTAAGAGTATCAGTTTCCGTTTCAAAGTTTACGTTGTTGCAAGCCTGAAGGTCTGTTCTTGACTAGATTTGTGCAATTTCTGGAGGGAAGGAAGAGCCTTTGCTTCCGGAAATGTGCAATGCTAGCCGGGTAAGGCACAGTCCGGGTAAAGGCAGCCCGATTCGGCCGATAGGCGACTAAAAATATGAAAAGTGTGAATGCATTAGGAGATGAGTGCAAACAGGAGTGAATGATTATTCATGCAAACAAAAAGTGCAGGATTCAGAAAATGGAAGAGCATGAAAGTGCGTAAAGCGAGTTGCCACAGCGACGACCATCCGTGCAAAATAGTTCCATGCATGCGACATCTGTGATATACAAACGAAAACTAAAACAATGCTAGTACAAGCTAGTATGCATGTAAACGACAACGAATGCTCACTGAAATCGAGCAAACAACACTCACACAGAGCAAAACACAAAAAGTGACAGAAACACAGTGCAAGTCATGAACAACGAGCTTACCCCAAGACAACTGAGCTGAATGTGCCGACGAATCCTAGATGCAATGTGGGATGTCAGAGCTGCAAGGTTGATGTGAGGAATGAGCTCTGCAGCATCCAGTTGATGAGTTTTGATAAGATCGAGGTTGTGATGCAAATGCCACAAATCTAGGAAAAGCGACACTTCGTGAGAGATTTCTGAGATGATCCTTCCATGTAACCTCCAGCTGCTAAAAATAGATCCCTGAATCAAGGGATGCCTTTGCATGTTGCCTTGGGAGGAGCAGCCCATGCATGAATATCAGTTTTGCTCTGTCCTAAAGGGAACCAGTCAACTCAACTACACATGCAAGAGCCTGCTCAACTGCTAGGAGAAAATGTGCATTTTTTGGAGGACGCTAGGCTGGCTGCCCAGGAGATTTCGCAATTTTTGGTCAGAGCAGATTACTGCTGCCTAGGATTGCACAATTTCTTGGCTGAGAAACCCTGCTGGGAAAAATTGCGCAATTTTCTCAGTGAAGATTCACTGGCATATTTGCGTAATTCTGGAGCCTAGCAGGCTGCCAGATAGAATTTAGATATTTCTGGAGGGGAGGTTGGTACCCCTCTAGAATTGCGCAATTTCTTGAGGGAGCTGTTAAGCCTGCAACTGGACCAAGTCTGAAAGAATAGCCTATGAGGGGAATGCAACAAGCTCTGATGGACAGGCTATCATTCTGCAACAAAATCACTAAAGTTTGGGTACTTGACGAAGAAATACATGTTGCTATGGAAGCTTGGTAGGGAGACTCCAAAATGAAGCTAAAGCAAAATTTTGGAGGGTAGTTGTAGCCGCTACAACACTTGCCGACAGATTGGTAGAACTCTAGTTCTCTGAATGGACCATGTTCATGAAAAAAAAGTCTAACACCTTCAGAAGTATTG
Organism: Pinus taeda; assembly: GCA_000404065.3. Taxonomy (NCBI): domain Eukaryota; kingdom Viridiplantae; phylum Streptophyta; class Pinopsida; order Pinales; family Pinaceae; genus Pinus; species Pinus taeda. The sequence goes on along the minus strand of APFE030794785.1, from coordinate 77,465 downwards.
TTCAGTTCTTAATTCGTCTTGGTTTCACACTAGCCTCATTGTAAGATGTAGCATCTGCCAATCTCTTGGTTGAATGACACACATTCCAAGCCAAGGCAACACAGTTGTTTCAATTGGGGTTGAGGAGTATATTGGTGCACAAGCAGTATAGTCTTCAGAGTCTGTTGTGCTATACAACAACCCCCCATTTCAAAATTTTTATCCAAAACTTTAGTTAGAAATGGGTCCCCTTCTTAAAACTTAGTTAAATTCAATAATTGAATAATAATCGCATGCTTGGATCTAATCACATAACACATGCAAGTCCTTATGAAAAGGTCTGATTCAATAGAAATATTATCCAATACCTTTTTGTAAAACAAATGTAAAAAGATATGTCATATCCTTTATTTTAAAGGATATACTTAAGAGGCTCTCATTAGCAAATCTCTGATGCGATAATGTTATCGGAAATCGCAAATCGCAAAGTTGAAGCAATGAAGCATTCCAAAGGTCTATGCCAAACCCCTGATGCAATAACACAATTGCAATCGGCCATCGCACATACCATGAAACATATAACAAAAGCCCCTTTCCAATTCGCTGATGCAATATCATAAAGGAAAGTGCTCTTTTCGAGAAAAGGCCGTTAAAGTGTATATTAGCGGGTTTAACCCTTAAATCAATAATAAACGAGAAATAAGTGATTTGTTGATTATCCCGCCTCCTAACGATACCTCTCACCTTTATCGCAATCGAGGCTACCTAAGGAAACCATTTAAGCTTGACCTGTGAACCTCCCGATCTGCGATATGCGATTTTTCGCTAATCGTTGATCAGAAAAACCAAGAGATCCGTGTTAAAGGACTATTACGCATATGTGCGATGCGACGTATCATTATTACATTTAATTATCACGATTGGTAGTTACGGAGGTCATTAATTTAGCAATTAAGGTTGAGTCCTTCGAGGATTTCATCCGTGGTAATATTTGATTTCATTTCGCATTAGCTTTGAACGGGTTTATTTCTCTTTTGCATTCTTTTATTTCCTTTCCAGAGCGAGTCTGAGTTGATGAATCCAGAAAAGATGATGAAGAAATCCAAGAAACCTAAGGCCCCCATCGTAGCCAAAGAAGACCAAAGAAGGTGGTCTTGATATCTGATACCACTTGCCTCAGTTTAGGCAAGGCATCCTGGGAGAGTATCTACAATTTACTAGAAGTTGAGGATCCAGAGGAAATTGAAGAAGAGGCAACAACAGATTCCCCGAGTAAGTCGAAGAATACTCTCAAAGATTCGGCCTGCTCTTATCTTGATAGAATAGCAGCTCGCGCCAAAGTTTTTCCCTATAACGATGTTGTCAGATGGGTTATCGAGAGCATCAATATTACAGATAGAACGTTCTTTACTGCCAATGGAAGAATGTTTGGGTCGTTCAGAGCAGAAGATATTAAACAAATGTACCATTTGCCTACACCGGAGAAGCATTATAACAAAGCGTTTATGAAGGCTTTTGCCAAGGGGAACGCCATCAAATCTGACCCTATCAGACAATGGAGGCATTTTCCGACCAAGAAGAAGCATGAAACATCAAGTATGTACTCCGTAGAATCGTTGGCATCTCCTTATTGTTATGTTGGTGCAATGATGTGCAGACTCTTTAGAGTCCATGATTCTGCTAAATTTTCTATTGAAATGGTATCGTTAATGGAGGATGCAATCAATTCCTATATCATGGATTGGGCGACCATTTTGTCTGACAAAATGGCTAGCCAAATACTTGATTATAGAAAGAACATGTTTGTGACCACTCGGGTAATACCCCCATTTTATACGAGTGGTTATATTATGGACACCATTTGTTTTAATTCTAAATACCCCATTCTTGGATGGAAATGGACTCCGCGGGATCCCAATCCCATTCACATTTATCATAAGGAGTTGTGGAAAGCCCATTACAAAAACCACATTTATAGAATTTGTCATGGTTTCATCATTCCCTTGTATTATGCCATATTCAATAAACTCGCCCCTAGTTTATTCGAGGAAGCCTCAGTCGACCTAACTGCAATTGGTAGTTAGTTTGGTGAAGAGAAGTTCACCTACATAAGACATTTCGGCAACACTACCAACCCACATGTCCTTCCCCTGTATATCCTTGATAAACTGCTAGCCAGAGAATTAGCACATCAAATAACAATTGGAGGGATGTCAAGAAATCTTAAGGAGTCTAAGAAGCACATGTGGCCAACATTTCCCCTCCGATGTGGTGCTTTTACCCTGCATGACTTCAAACATGTAGAGAAGGACGCCGGGAAAATAAAATTGTTAAAGTTCGTAGTCATCCCAAAAAGGCAATACAATCCTAGATTGGTTGCCTACAATGTTACTTCTCAGGCCAAAATCGCTAAATTTGAACATGAGAATGATAGCTATGATGATTTGTTTGTTTCAGCCGAAGTACTTTCTCAAGTCAAACATCTGGCCAAAATCAAATTGGCAGCGAAAGGACTAGAGGAATTTTATAAGTTCAGGACACAGAGATTGGAAACACTACCTCTGGACTTATTAAACACAACCTCTATGGTACAACCATAAGGCCACAGTGAAGAGAAAATTAGTGAGAAGACTCCCGAAATTGAAAAGATTCCTGAGAAAGAGAAGACACCAGAAAGGGAGTAGAAGCAAGGAGGAACTAGTGAACCCCTTGATATGGATATTAATATTGATCCCAAGTTAATCAAGGAATGGGAACAGTTTGATTCGATTAACAGTAACCCCAATAAGTTCCAAGAGTTCACTACACCAGAAGTGGCTACAATGCAAAAGCCAGAAGTCAACACAGTTCCGATTGAAGGAATAAGCAGCCCACCCAGGGTTCAACAAGACATAGAGATTATTCCCGAGAATCCTACTAAGGAGATTGTACTACAAACTGAAGAAATACCACCACTTGATGTTTTCTACAGTCCAAAGCATAGGGCCGTAGTTAAAACACAGAGGAAGAAGAGGAAAATTGATCAAAGTCCTCTTTTGACTCCTCAGGCAGAGATGATGAACATGGTATAGAACGCAGAGGTCAACCCCTCCGAAGATTTAACAAAATTGTCATAGTTTGCAGGAGCTTACACAACAACGGCAATGGATAAGGCCTCAGAGATCAGCCACCTGATGAGGGAAAAAGACCAGGCACTCATCCAACTGGAGGCACAATCGGCATGACAACAACAAAAGATAGATCAGCTTGAACAACAGTTGATAGAACAGAAGCAACAAAATGAACAATTAAAAGAGTAGTTAAAACTAGAAAAGCAAAGGATTGATGAACAGTCTCTCCATAAACAACAGGAATTGAGCAGACTGCAAATTTTGAATGAGTAGGAGAAGAAATCAAAAGAAGAACAAATCACGCAAATGAAAGAGCAGATTGAACGGTTCAAAGGGTATCCACAGGTAAACGAATTCAGAACAGAAGCCCTAGAAATAACCAAAGCTTTGACCCAACAATTAGATATTCTATGTCACAATATATCATTGGCCATGCCCTTATGTGATATCTCTGCATAATGATTGAAAAAGCAGTTGATGCCAGGCTTGAATTAGATAAGGTAGATGAAAAGTTAACCAATTTTCTATCCTAGCAAGATTCAAAAGAAGGAATAGCTACCAACTTGCCCAGAATGCAAGAATCACATAAGGAAATCATGTTTTCCAAATGGGAGTCCCAGTTAATGAAAGTTGAGAGAGCAACCTCTAGGTGCAGAGTTGCAATGAATGGGCTAATTGAATTGATAAACAACAGTTTGCATATGTCCAATTTAATCACCGATTGCTCTCCTGGCAAACTTCCACAGGCAAAGTTGTTGGAACAACATTGGAAACAAGAGCTAACACACAGGGAAAAATTGATCGGAGGAATACAAAGCTTGACATGGGAAACATTCTGGTTTTTCCCTGTCAAGTCGCATAGTCAGCAGATGGCCATGAATTGTCTCTCGGATGCAATCAACTGCATGATCTTTGAACTCTCTGATGCCACCTACACAGCTCAGCTACACTCCAGGATGAGTCAGCCACCGGAAATCCAGCTTATGCTTGCAATCTGTCAACTGCAATCACAGGAAAAGAAGCAGATACAGTGAATCCATTCAACCGTCACAACACTGTTATTTTCATGATAAATCCCAAATTTATGTCTTTATTTAAACCAGCGCATAGCAATTTTCATTCATAGTTTTTTGTCATTATTAGTATTTAAAGACCCTTTCATGTGTTTAGAAAAGGTCCGCAATTTGTATTAAAACTTAACTTGGAAGTTGCACTACTATACTTCTGATATTTTTTTTTATCAAACACTGGACCAAAGTTCTCCATTTTGACAAAGAGGCTCTTATGAGATTTGCACTATTGCGTATTTTGAAGGCATTCCCAAATTAGAAAGCAGAGTTTAAATGTTGTTTACATTAAGAGAATCCAAATGCATACGGTACTATTATCTCTGTTTTTTGTCATATTTCTTTATGTGAATGAACATTTATCAACATTGCTATTATATATATATATATATATATATATATATTTTAAAAGCAATTCTTTAACTTGCCATTTTTGAACGTTTCAGAATTGTTATCTTTTGAATATATATGTTATTGGTATATTATGATCAATACAATAATGTTTTTATTATTACTGTGTTTAATTAATTAATTAAACAAAGTAATCATCATATGAATGCATATTTATATTTTATGAATAAGTAATCTTTATGTTTATTTGTTTAATAGAAGCAATTAAGAATCGTATTGTTAAAAGAGCACCTGGGATATACTAGTTATCTTTGTATATTTTTGCACTTTAGAGTAAAGCACTTATCACTCTCGTTATACATTACAAACCAACCACCCATCAACTCATATATCACTGGGAAACTGGTCCCATTACATCCATTCGGAGCCACCACACCATACAGAAAAGGAGTTGCACTAAGGTCCAGACTGAGTGGTTTTCCCCAATGTTAATGCAACAATTTTAGAGGCATCAACAAAGTCTTAGTTTCATCTCTGGTATTTCTCCGTTGCTAGCAAGCATGCACAGTACCCCTGCGAAGTCACATAGGAACACAAGCATGGCTCCGCTATCAGTGAGTTTGGTCAGTACCCCGATGGAGTTACTTGCATCACCTCTTTGAGCAAGAATCCTTTCTCTTCTTTCACCTTATTAATTTTTCATTTTTTGAAATTTTCACTTTTCATTTTTTTTTATCTTTTCATTTTCACAACTATGCATAGCACTTATTCATTTGAGAGGCAGAAGAGGGATCCTGACTTATTGAGAGCAGAAGAGGTTGTTCTTGTAGAGAATTAGTTTATTGTATCTCTGACGTGCTTGTTAAGGTTTTCCCCCTCGCCTTACTCTACTTGACTAAGCTGACAAGGGTTAACCCAAAAACAACCAACTAGAGTAGGTGACACTAGTTAGCATGCAAGCGTTGCATTTTCACCAAGGTTCACTTCGAACAATACATATTTTCCATCAACGTATCACAGACTAAAAGTAACAAGTTCTTCATATAGAGGGAGGATGAGATAGAACCAAGTAGTGATAGTTGTACAAGGTCTCTTGTACTTTTTACCCATCATTTTTCAAGAGTCATAAATGATTTCATGCAAAACTAACCTACGAACAAAACAAGCAAACAAACAACAAAGCAAAGTAGAAATAGAAGCAAAAGACAAATCAAAGTGAGTAATCAAACAAGCAAGCAGACAAACAAATAAACAAACAAAAGTAAGCAAACAAGAATGCAAGGAAACCAAATGAAAGTAAACACTATAGGTTTTAACCCCGTACAAAAATTACCTGCATACGAATTTTAAAACACAGAAAATAAACAATGCAATAGCATAACACATAAAACACATACACAGAGATTTTCCCCTGGATCCCAAAATCGAGACTACCAACTTGATTTTTCACTATGTTCCTTTCAATGTTACAATACATATTTATACATGTCGAAGCATCCAATACCATGGACTGAAAACCACCATGTCCAAAACCATGGACCAAAAACCATCGCGTCCAAAACCATGGAATGAAAACCATCACGTCCAAAACAATGTGCAAAAAACATGCACAAAACCATAAGTAAGTCCACCCAACCTAATATAGGGTCCAAAAAACAAAATTTTCTGGGCGCTACCCCAGACCCCATAGAGGGGGGTTACCTGCACCCATCAAACTCCCTGTGACCCCCCCCCCCCCCCCGCTACACAATAAGCACAACAAAGGGGGGGGGGGCAACCCCCCGATTAACTACGTGGGCTAGTCGTGGAAAGAATATAGCACAACCCAACATTCTCCCACTTGTTTTTTTATTTCCACAAGGGGCCACAAGAGAGCTTAGTCATTTATCCAGCCCTGCAACAACCATTATTTCTCTACACCAAGAGAACTTCTTAGAGCTCACAGATTTTATCAATGCATCTGTAGTATTCTTCAAAGTGTCCACCTTTACCAACAACACCCTTTTGTCTTCTATCATATCCCTGACAAAGTGATACTGAACATCAACGTGCTTTGTCTTTGAATGATATGCAAGGTTCTTTGCCAAGAAAATTGCACTTTGGATGTCACAGTCTATCCTTATAGCTCCCTTTATTAACCTCATATTTGAACACAATCTCTGCAACCAAACTGCTTCCTTGCTTCCATAAGTAGCTGCCATGTATTCTGCCTCTATAGTTGATAGTGCCACTACAGATTGTTTCTTACTCATCCAACTGACTACACCTCCAAATAGGTTAAACACATACCCACTTGTAGATCTTCTCTGATCCAGATCTCCAGCCCAGTCTGCATCAACAAAGCTACGAATATCCAACACTTTGTCTAATCCTAGTATTCTTTGGTAGCACAAGCCATAATCACTAGTGCCACGCAAATACCTGAAAACCTGCTTCACTGTTGCCTAGTGCTCCTTCCTTGGTTTTGACATAAACCTGCTCAATACTCCCACTGCATGTGCAATGTCTGGTCTAGCACAAACCATTGCATACATCAGACTACCGACTGCACTTGCATATGGAACACGAGACATGTCTTCTTCCTCTTCTTGTGCCTTAGGACACTGTTTGGCAGATAACTTTACACCTACAGGAATAAGAACCTTCACTAATTTACTATCCTACATATTAAACCTCTGCAATATTGTCTCAACATAATTCCTCTGGTTTAACCAGAGCTTCCTCTTTTCCCGATCTCTTTTAATTTCCATGCCCAAAATATAGTTTGCAGCACCAAGATCTTTCATGTTGAATTTAGGGACAATTGGGTCTTCAAATCCTGGTACTACTAATCCTTTCGGCAACAGTTCACGAAGCGCGGACTGAGGTCTTACCCAAAGTAGTATGGGAGATGCTAGAACCAGGTTTCTGCACCCTGGAGATGTCTGATGATTTCAAGTGGTCCAGGGTTTGACCCAGCGCACACGTCGCTATGCGCACTTACCTGTACCTCGCAGCCTAAGATGCTGCCTTCACACAACCCTACTCAGGGACCGAACAATGTGCTCAAAAACCCTATCAAGAGGTGGGAATCTCTCCAACAACCTAATCATGCTTATTTAGCAATAATTGAATATTAACCTGATATTGTTGGTTGCTATTTGACGACTTATAACTCGTAATCAACCTTTTCGTTGCACAAGCCACATCCCATGCCTAAGTAGAGCCTCCATTATCTTAGATTATACAATTCGAGGATTGCCATTGGACATATCTCTCAACACTACCCTACTACAATTTGATGCCCTGAATTCCATTTACATTACCTGGTAGTTCATTAAGAACTTTCCCAACAAGTATAATTGTTATAGCCCCAATACTACATTGGTGTTCGCAAGATCTACATAGATGTCATCGATGATTGTGTAATTGTCCATTGTGTAAAAATTTTTCATTTCCCACCCCGGTTTTCAGTTTCACCTTATTTCTCCCATATAGTTAAATGCCCTTTCCCATATCCATACATTCAACAACTGAAAAATAAAAATAAAAATTGTTGAAAACGCAAATTCTGGAAATTTTACAGAATACTGGAAAATGCAGAAATAAAAAAAAAAAATCAACAGGTACAAACAGTTTGAACACAGTGATTTTTGGTCAATGTGACCCTGGAAAAACCCCCTACAACTCTTGGGGAAAACCAGTTCGAGAGCTCTTCTTTATTTCTGAAAATGTATTTTTTACAGTGAGAAATATTCAGCAAAAAAATCAGCAAGCAAATTTACAACTTATCTCTTTTCCCGTGCCTCACAGCAAACTGGGAATTACAGCAAACAGGACAGCAATAAATGTTGTACGGCCTCCTCAATTTTCATGCCCACTTTTAGCCTTAAATGCTACTATACAACCTACATTAAATGTGTTGTACGCACTGCAATAAATGTGTTGTATGAACCTCGATTTGCGTGTAGAAAAAAATAGCAAATTGCTCATCGATTTCTGTGCAAACGACTCCTCGATTTCTGTGCAAACCAGCTATACGGATTTCTATATAATCGTGCCAAAATCAGCGTTTCACTATGTGTTGAATCAACTGTACAAATCTGCTCAACTACTGCCTTGGAATGTGTGCCAAGCTGTTGTCTCCTTCTCCTCCTTGTCCAGAAATCTCCCTTGCTCTCTTGCTCTCCTTCTCTCAATCTGCTCATGAAAGAATGA
>APFE030794785.1:52188-68256 GCA_000404065.3 Pinus taeda | reverse complement strand
CTCTAAATCCCATGGCTGAAATAGATTTAGATCAATGGCTGAGATTAAATGCACATTTAAATCTCACTTTTATTTTTTAATTCACCCACTTTAATAAAGACCCACTTAGTCATTTATTTCCAAAGTCACTTTTCCTTTCTAATTTTACATTAACTTTATCAAAGTCACTTTAAAATTAGACTTTAATTACCTTATCACTTAAAGTCACTTTAAATTAGATTTAACTTTATAGAAATTATAAAGTTACTTTAGGAGAAAAATTAAATTTTTTTGGACACTTTTCCCTAGGCCAAAGATCAAAGCCTTAGGGAACCACCTGTCCTCCAGTACCAAATTTCAACACATTGTCACACTCAAGCAAGGAATCCTTTGTAGACATGTCATGTTTTACCCATCAACCACTACAACACTAAAGCCCTCAAACTCTTATGTGGGAATACCTCTCTTTTCCACTAAAGTTGCATCAATGAAATTGTGTGTTGCCCTACCATCGACCAAAGTTGTGATTCATTGTTCCTGTATGACCCCCTGATCCTGAAAGTGTAATACTTAGAGACTCTAGAAATAGTGTTGATAGTGCCACCCCTAATTCTCGTACAAGGTATCTCATCTCCTTTAACCTCCTCATGGGAGTGCTCCACCTCTGAACTATTAGGCTCACTGCTAGGTGTTGGCATTATATCCTCTTCGTCATCATTGTCTGGGATCACCTCAATATAGTGGACCTTCCCCTTTCCCAAGTAATTTTTTACTAGGTCACCATGGCTCCTTTCAAGTGAAGCAAAGTTTCTTCCTTCTCATCTCACTCCAAGTTTCATCATCCAACCTATCCTTCCTAGTTCATTCTCTCTGAAATGGCTTCTTATCTCTATTTTTCTAACGAATGAGTGGTTTGGATGGAAAGTTAGCTTTAGGTATTGCATCTTCCATGTTGTGCATCCTGGTGATGGCATCTTATAGAATGGTGGGTTTGCAGGCTTGACCCAACCCAAGGTTGCCGGGGAATGTCCCAAGGTAACCAATTTGTGGTGCCACCATTCATGCGTTTGTGCTTCCAAATGCAAGGTGGCGAATTTGATAACCTCTACTATCAACATTGGGTTAAGTTGAACGTATGTATCTAACTTTTGTACTAAACACCTTGCGAAACACTAGGATGACCCGTCAACAATATTTAAACCTTACGTAGTAGGTCATAGTTCGGTTGTGTGCCCCTAGTCCTATTTTTGTACTGAACTCAATAAAGGTCATGGTTGCTCGAACATCCTATGCTAATGATGCATACTCCCTAAAATATTCTGAAACAAAATAAACAAAAAAAAAAAAAAGCTTTATTTTGTTCTACAAGTCCTTGGTTTATGGCTCCCGAACCATCTAGAAACAAGGGTAGTAGAGGTCTAGGGTTCTTTTTACCGATTGCCACTATGTTAGTTGGTGTAGAGATGTTAAAGGGGGCAAGATTATTGCTTCCTTCTGCAAAACTCCTACTACCTTCATTAGATCTATTACCAGCATTGTTGCCTGCATATTCAAATTTGCCACAACACGGGAAAAAAATTGGGCTATCTATTGCTACCTTCATGTCAACAGTTGAGTTATCTATTGTTGTCCTTGTGCCATTTATCAAGCTATCTATTGTTGCCGTCTTGCTAACTAACTCCCCTAAGATGTCAAAAGGGTTAGTTTCTAGTGGTTTCTCTTCCCTATTTGCCATGACTCAGTTGTGTGTACCCTTCTTTTTCCTCGCTGTAACGTTTTCCCTATCTTCCAGAAGCATCCAGAGTTCATATGCTCATACGCTAGCAGGATGCACGGCTCTAATACCACTAAGATATCCCTCTCAAAGAGATTATCGTTGGGATTTAATTATGTGTTAGGGTTACAGTAATATAATGCTTCTTCAGTCTATAAAATAATGATGATCTTTTATTGATTGCATTAGAAGTATAAACAAGAACTCAAACAACAATTAATTCCACCAGCAAACACTACGAAGTAGGTGCAATTCATCAACAAATAATAAACTTCCAAATTCCACAATTTCCCAACAAGGATATCAACATCAATGTAGTGTCTAGTCTTACAAAAATGTAGCTATCCCCCTATTGCCACAAAATAACACCAGCAGACCTTGCTTGCTATACTATGATGTCACTGTACCTCTATTATCTCAATCGGCACCGTAAATTAACCTGTAGATTCTTGTTTTCAGCCAACTGCAATCTTAGACTCTTAAATTTAGCCTCCTTAGCCATTGGGTGTATCAGATTTGCCCTATGCCCACTCGTTGTAGGTTGAACCAGTCTCAGGCAACCAACCGCTCTTTGCTAGCTAACCCCACAACCTTCCTTCCAGCCCCCGCAGCCTCAAAAAATTATGCTCCACACTTTGTTGGCCTTGGGAAGTTGGTCTTACACTAATCGTTGCACACAAAGGTTTGGTTCCAACTTTGTTGTAGGTTAATGCCCATCAACAAGAAACCTACAACCTTCGCTAACCATGGATAATAACTCGCTACTCATCGTTCTACCATCACTACCACTGAAACTAGGTCTTATCCCTCACTGCTACAAAATTAAGATATCGGTCCATACTTGCCTTAGAAAGATAGTTTACTGCCACAGATAGATTATCATCCACCCAGAATTCAATCTTGTAGTGAGATGACATAGAGGGATTTTCTAAGGTGGAATCTTTCACCACTGAAACCAAAAGAAAAAAGGGGTCTTAAACCATCCACGAGCTTCAGCTCAAAATCAGAAAGGTTACAAAACCATGATGATCACAATGAATATCCTCTCCTTTTCATATAACCCTTTGTGGTTTTTCCCTCCTAATTTTAATTTTGAGTGGCTAACAAGTTTCCCCACATTTGCCCCAAATTAACTATCATTATCCAATGTTACCCAAGTAACATCAAATAATAGTCCCCCAATTAACTATCATTGTCCTCCCTCCTTTTCATGTATCCCTTTGTGGTTTTTCCCTCCTAATTTTAATTTTGAGTGGCTAAAAAGTTTCCCTACATTTGCCCCAAATTGACTATCATTATCCAATATTACCCAAGTAACATCAAATAATAGTCCCCCTTTATGAATGACTCTAGCCTACGAGATTAAATTGGCTATTGTGTCCTCCCTCAGGCAATTAATTTGAAGAGGACACTACAAATTCTGTACACATGGCAATACCAATTGAGCATGTATATGTGTGTGTGTGTGTGTGTTTGAAATGGCCTATCCAAACCACAGAAGAAGCTGACATTTACAAATTTTCTATTTTATGAGATAACGCTTTACTGTGCAACTTTGCTCTACCTCCTTGTGGGCTTTACCATCTTTATCTGTGCATGCATGCTTTGTCCTTGGTTTTCTGATCTCCATTATGTTAAAGCTCTGGAAGTGTATGTAACTTGACATACATCCATTTGTATGTAATAATCTGCTCTTACAACTCAGAAGACAACGGGTATGGTTTTGCTCCTGCAACTCAGAAAATGATGGGTATGGTTCTGCTCTTGCAACTCAGAAGATGCTGGGTGGTTCTGCTCTTGTGTAGATCCCTTGAGAAAGCAACTGTGTTAACTGGATTTGGAGTAGCCTGTCAAAAAACAGTTGAGAATTATTTGCATGAGCTTATGGAGTTTTGAAAATGGTGATTCATACGCATTGCCATTGAAAATTTCTGGAATATACATGCACTTTGCAAGTGTAGTATTTAATTTTGTCGGGCTTAGTGATGGGGGAATCAATGGTGGCTTAGTAGAAGGGTTTCTCTAGCTAACATGAGAATTATTTGCATTCTCTTCATATTTTGCACAGACTCTTGAAGAACTACAAGGCGTAAATGAACAGAATTATCCAACCAGGAAACCATCTCGCCAATATTGAAATGATGTTCGCATCTTGCTGCATGGATTATTAGATTCAATGGTCTTACCTTACTTAGCTCTACCCCAGTAAAACAAGAACACTAAAACACATCAGATTATAAATTCAACCTTCCCTTTCCAGCTTGATACACCCCCCCGCCCCCCGCCCCCCAATTTCCTTTTGTACAAAATACCAATTGCAAGGTATCGTATTCTGGCAAAAATATATAAAATAGCAGGATCAATTGCAAGGTATTGTATGATTGCCAAAATATATAAAACCAGGATCATTTGTCAGGTACCACATACATGTCAGAATATATACAAAGACAGACTCTGCTTACAATACAAAACAATCCTAAAAGCCGCTGATAACAAATACAATGATAATAGGTGCACTTGAAGGTGACTAACCTAGATATTTCCAAGATACTGCATAAAAAGATCATTTCATTTGGTAAACTGAAGCAATTTGCAAACAGCCTGTTCAGATGATTATTGTCAAGTAACATAACAATCCACACAATAACAGATGACTGCCACTTCAGTATCATATTCAAGACTAAAGTCTGTATCTATTTTACATAAACCTAGGTGGAAGACTTATGAGTCCACTAAAAATAATTTAAACGCACTATGACAATGCTCACCAATATTTCAACCATAAAATATGACTAATTTCACAACGCAAAACATGGAGACATTCTATATTCACCATGCGTGTTTGCTATACCTTTTCAGAGGGTTAGATAAAGGAATATACCTGTACTGTGCTTACACATTGACTAATCATTCAACTGTTCAATGCGCTCAAGTGTTGATCCTGTTAGCATTCATTCCCCACAAATTTCTCACAACAAAAGGATTATCATAAGCTCTTAAGAGTTGGACTTTATGTGAAATCTTGAGAGCTTAGAAATATTCTATTGTTTCCAGAAATTGTCAGAATAAATATTACAGGATCACTACCTGAGAGCATTGGAGAGTTGGATGAATCAGTTAACATGTTTGTAGAATTTTACTATTGAATCTGGACCCATATCTCGATTCTCAACCCATCTCATCTGATTCCCATACAGAACTGAACTCTGCTTACATGTTAACTATCATTCAACTGTTCAATATACTAAATGCCAACCCTGTAACATTCACTCCTCACACATTTCTGACAACAAAAGGGTTATCATAAGCTCTTAGGACTAGCTCTTACAACATCGTAAGAGATTACAATAATACTCTTGTTACCAGAAATTGTCAGAAGAAATCTTACAAGACCACTACCTAAGAACATTGGACAGTTGAATGCATTAGTTAACATGTTTGGAGAATTCCATCTTCAAAACTAGATCCATCTCATGTGATTAAATTGTCTTGAAGGTACCTGCATCATTCGACACAAAGCTATTCAGCACAATCGTTAACAAAAAACATCACAACTGCACAATATGAATGGTGCATCCAAATTGGCATTCACACGTCTAAGGTCTTTTTGGCATATCTGGTGTGGGTGTAAAAGGTTTCCATTAAATCTCATAAGCCTTTTTAACTATCATAAATAAACCACTATAGTAAAACAAACAAATCAGTTATAAGAACTGAAAAGAAAGCTTGAAAAAAGATTAACATTTTCTAAAAGGCAAACAATAGAGCACACTTCAAAATACTTTTCCTAAAATACTTCTTCCACCTGGGATCAAATTTGAAGGGCATGGTTGTATTTCAATATGAAGTCATACTATATTTTCAACCCTTCTATGTTGGCAAGTTAAAACTAATGTTCCACCAAGACTCAAGGATAGGGAGATGCATGTTTGGGGTGATGCACAGGGAAGGCGTGTGGGAGTACCCTCAAATTTTAGGGAAAATTGGGGGGGCAGGGAGATATGGGTGTATATAATTTTTTTAATATATATATTTTCAATAATGAAAGCATAAATACATTGATCCGTACATGATTGAATTAAATAATGAAATACACTGATCCATACTCATCATTCATAATAATACATACATCATTCATTCATACACCACAAGATTCAATAATGAACTAGATTGATCCATATTCATCATTCATTATTCAACATTCTAGAATCTAAATTGATTTAAAAATTAAATTCATCATTCAGCATTCTAGATTCTAAATTGATTTAAAATTTAAATTCATGATTCTAGAATCTAATTAGTACTAAGCAAAATAGACTATAGTAGATACTTAAGCCTGAAAATTGGAATAGTAAATTGATATAACTCAAACTCAAAAAAAGTAAAGAGTGAGAGTCAAAGAATCAGTCTAAGGTCATCCATATCTAAAGTCAAGACTCGAAAGTTAAAACTGACAATTAAAAATGGCCAATGAGCATTGAAGGAGTGCCATGGAGGAGGAGGTGCAACAGTTAACTGGTAAGTCAAATAGTGCTGTGCAGTAAGCTGTGTAGACATAAGCTTGTTAACTCGAATGAGTGAATTAGAGATTGCAAATTAGTTTAGGTTTTGATATTTGTTATGTGTTTTTCTTTTTAGTTTTAAATTTTTTATGGTTTTTTTGCAATTGTTTTTAATTTCTATATTACAACAGTTACTAGAAAAAAATTAAGCAGAACACGGCCCCCCTCAAAAGGGGTGCTTCTGGGCTTGGTGCTCTTGATTAAATGCTAGTTCCAAACCCTTATATATAATAGAGCCCAATGGAAACATCGCAATTCCCTCATTCCTGAAATCCTAAAAATTGTTGTCTGATGGATTTTGAGTGGAATCTAAAATTTACTTTCTCCATATGAAATAAAATGAGGTCAGAACCACTCTCAAACATCCTAAGTCAATTAATAGGGCCCTAGGGTTGAATGTTAAACTTTCCCACTCATAAATTATTGTTTCAAGCAAAATTAACGGGGAGCACCTAGCCCTTTTTTAGGGGAGCTGCCCACAAGCACCCCTTTTGGGGAAAGACATCCCCACACTAGGGAAACATTTCCCCCTGCGTCTCCCCGTGTCTCCCTAAAAGGGGGTGTGGGGAAACGTTTCCCTGAGCGTCTTCCCATCCTAGGTGTGTGGGAAACGTGGGTGCGTGCACCCCACCATAGGGGACACATCCTCATGGAACACTGGTTAAAATAAACTATTGTTTTCTTTCAAAAGCAAAAGATGGATCAAAATTTTAACTATTTCGTATTTTATGTTTAGCACAATTGCAAGTCGTGTGGTAGTACTAAAATAGGATAGATAAACAGCAGTGTTTTTTATAATCACTACAGAGCATAGTTTTAAAACTCCGACTCCGACTCGGCCGAGCAATGACTCCGACTCCGACTCCGAAACGGTAATGACTCGGCTGGCTCATTTTCAATGACTCGGTCGTTGTAAAAAATACATTAAATATTTATTTTTTATAAAAAAACATAATTTTGAAGATTTTAAACATAATTTAAAAGATTTCCATTCATGTTTCCAAACACACAGCATTATAATATAGATGGAAGGCAACATATGATCAAAGTAGGCTCATGAAATTGGTGACCCAGCCGTTTCACCAACTTCACACATTGCCAATGAGGGTAAGATGCTCTATTGCAATAAATGGCTGCATACATATCCAATGCCTCCTACTACTCAACATCCTTGTTTCACCTTTGGCAAGTGTATTCTTCCCACCAACAATTGATTGTGTTGGGAAATGCAAGCATTCAACTTTCTAAGATTCTTTGGGACAGCTTATAGTAGGTTGGATCCTCAAATCTACCTCAGGTGGTCACTAAAACTCATGATTGTTGTACAAATAGGTTAATTGTTCGGAGCCAGGAAAGTATTATTTGTTTGAACTTTGGCCCCTTCTTTTGTGTGCACTAAATAACAATTCAAGGAATTTGAGAGGATTAATTAGATTATCAAATTGATTTACAGATGTGATGGAGATGCACAAATGCTTAACTACAAGTATCATTCCTCCCTAGCTATTTAAGGCTAATGCATCCAACGAGTTCCTCAAGCCTGTAGAAGACATGCCATGCCAATTACATTATATTATTAGAATAGATAATTGATATAGGTAGTGTAACCCATAACAATATGTAGGGGTTCACCCAACTGTAGAGAACCCACAACAAACAGGGAAAAAATGTTGCTCCCCACCACCTATATGTGCATTCACTTAATTAAGTTCACGTTACATGTTCTACTTCTAATCAACAGATGTCAAAAACATTATGATGATGTAAGTCTAAAAAAACATCCTCTGACCAATAAAAGCAGCCCGAGCAACTAGCAATGTGTGAAGTTGGTGACCCAGCCATTTCATAAAGGAAACGGTCCGTTTCGGCCGAGTCAGCAATGACTCGGCCGAGTCATTCAATGACTCGGCCTTCCGAACCGAATCATCAACCGTTTCGCTGGGGAGGCCTTCGACCCGGATCAACCCGGCCGAGTCAATGTTGACTCGACCGTTTTTTAAAACACTGCTACAGAGTCGAATTCCTATCAATCTTATACGGAAATGATCTAGCTTAAAGTATCTAAATGCAGTACCAAAGTAAAATTGATACCAATAACCGAACAAGGCAGTGACTGCACAAACAATGTTTGTTGTAGCATCAAACTACAGAACTATATTATCTAATTTTTTTCCTGGTAGCACTCTCATTTCCGTAAAATGTTTTTAATTCCAATGAACAAAGACTTGCCTGACTCAATAAAGAAATTATGTTCCTTTGACATCAAGGATTTAGAAAAAAATTTAAAAAGAACCAATCATAGTAGCAGGATCATTACAAGATCTAAATACTTAAAAATAATCACCATAAAAGAACACTAAACATTAAAAGTTAAAACTAAAGATTGGAGTATCTAAAGAACAGAACCTAATTATTGACAAAAACTAGACATTAAATGAAGGATTGTGGGATCTATGACCCAGTGCCGATAAGAATACAAAGTCAACTTCTGCATTCCCCTCATGACCCATCTGGATATGGACTTAAGGAGACCAGAACCAATCTTAATAGATTAATTACAGGATGTAACTGCACAAGCCTAGAACTCTATGAGTCTATCCCCCATCTGCTTATACTAGATATAAACAACACGTTTGTAGAAAGTTAGAAAAATACAATCAGGTTGAACTCAATACAGATTCATACAGATTCAATTGGACCTACAACACATTCCAGCCACAAAGCTGGAAAGAGGACAATAAAAATAAAAGCAAACATTGAATCTTATCATTGTTGTGGATTTTGTCCTTAGAATGACATGAGACATTCCAAATATGATGCCCATTCTGATATGTTGGCTCTTCTAGCATGGATGCAAAGAGAAAGCAATTACAGTACTTGATCTGTTTTTTATAATATAAGACTATATTTTGCTAAGAAAACAAAGGTATACAAAAAATCCCACACGCATTACATATCGAATATCATTCCTTAGGAAAAGCCCTAAAAGCCAAGTGTGTGCGGAGACTAATATCAAAAGAGGACCTCTGGAATCAGATTCACATTTCAGAGATATACTGAGCCCAATTCAGCAGAAGACTGGATTGGAAATCCAAACAAGTCAATCAACAATGCATCCATATTATTGAAAGTACTAACTATAACATTCCCTTTAATAGAAAAATTGCTGGCATGGAAGGTTCGCAATGAGGCTAAGGTGAAGATCAGTATAGACCCATGGGTAAGCAGTGGAGCTGAGTACAAGCTGCCAGAAGCAGTGATAAACTCTCTTCAATCTAGACCAGGCAGCTGGACTAGGAAACTCCTCCATTTGGCAGTATGATTGGAATGGCGCTGAACAGAGAGACGACTCAAAGGCCAAGAAAATATTCAATCAAAAGGATTTATAAACAAATCAAAAGTGTGCCATGCCTATATAAAAGACTCTGATGATGAACATGTCTGGTCTAAAATTCAGACTTGGGGATTTACACTCCAAACTTAGGATAAGAATCATGTACCTTGGACAGACCAGAATGCACACTCTCATGGTGGAAGCGCATTTGGATAAGAACCTTTCAAAAGTTCATTATTTACATGCAGTTGGCAATCTTAAATAGAGCACCCACATAGGAAGTTCTTAAGAGAAGAAATGGATCAAGTCCAAGCAAATGTATCATGTGTAAAAGAGTCGAAAAGAACATAGACCACTTACTGATATTATGTCCTTACTAAAGGGAATCTGGATGGTTTGACAAGGATAAAGGACTGTGGACAAGGAAGTTATGCTGAAGAGTGCTCCAAAAAGTGGTAGCAAAACTCAGTCCTCAAAGGCCTTCCTCTAATAGTATCATGGGGAATCTAGAAAGATAGAAATGTTGAAATTTTTTAAGACAAGTATATAACTCTTTCAATGTGCCTTCCAAGGTCAGTCAATCTTCTCAAACTTCAAAGCTTTTTCATCAACCCCAACACAGAAAAAGTTGATTCGTGCTCCTATGGACAAATCCGGAACATGGGGATTACTTTGATGGAGCTAGTCAAGGTACCCCCCAAAAAAGGGAAGCCATAGGTGTTCTCTATCTCAATAACTCTCACTGTATCAGATTTAAAATAGATTTAGGTGAAGATCAAATAACTACACCAAGCTTATTTCCCTAACAATACTCTTAAAGCTAACAGCCCACAGTGGCATTTAAAAAAAATACGTGTTTGGTGGCTCATTGTTGTTAGATAGTGTACCCCAGATCATCTTCTACTAGGTTGGAGCACACATAGCAGATCTGGGCACCTGCTATTACAGCAGCATTACACAAATCCATGCAGCATTAAATTCCAAACAGCATAATGATCTGTTGGTGAGAATGCAGCAACAAATAGACAGTAGGAGCACATCACAAACTTTAGTATTCCAGCAATAAGGGCACACGCATGCCTGTATGCACTAGCCATAAATAGAATAAGATCATTTTATCATTAGACTTCAGGTTAAAGATAAAGTGCTAAAGTTAGATGAGTCAGTTCTGTTTTATTTTTCGCAGTCTTTCTGAATTCATTTTTTATCAGTTAGATAGAGCGCAGATCCAGAGATCTAAGCAATATATCTATTTTATAAACCCTAGGTGTCACTTATAAGAGAGAGTGAGTATGGATCTGTAATAGGGTTAGTTTCAGTTCTTACACAAAATCCTTTCTAGCAAATTTTCTAGCAAATTTTTATTCAGCAGTATTGGAATAGCAGTACAGGGGTTTTTGACATTGATCTATGTGTTCCAATGTATGTATTGCAACTGTGTTTCTAGATTTTAGTGAGATTCAGATTGCAGTTTTGATTAGCCTTTAAATTTAGACAGTGTTAGTTTCCACTAGAAGAAGAATCTGTTTACAATGCATTAGACAGATTCATAATGGTATCAGAGAGGTTTATTGAAACATTCTAAAAATCCTTGAATAGATAGTAGGACTGCTACCTAAAAGGGAGCTGTCACGAGGCTCAAGGGATCGGATGCTGTGATCCATGCTTGAGAAAAGCACAGTGAAGTTTCAAGTTGTCGAGTTCTTTGTTAGGCTGCTGATCTGTTTTAACTTTCGTTTAGGCGATATTCCAATGCAGTAGTATGGCTACAATCAATCTCAAATACAAGGACAGATTGGAAGGTCCCTCTTAACTTCATCCCAGGGAAGTCTCAGGTAACCAGCCTACATCCATCTTAACTCCAGATCTACCAAGCACTTGGCGGGATCAAATCTCTTTTCACTCTAAAAGAGGTTTGCACCTCAATAGATTTGATCCCTCTCGACACTCGATAGATCTAGAGTTAAGATGGATCTAGAGTGGGAGAAATTATTCTTACATGAGAATACCATTGGCAAAATCATGGGTTGTCAAAACCTAGAGCCCAAAAACCACCAACAATAAATTGACTATTTTACCTCAATTTTATTTTAGTTATTAATTTTATTTTTATTTTATTTCATTTCTATTTTATGCAATTTGACCTAGTCAAAATGTTTACATAACATGACACAACATTACAACATCTCTTCCATACCAGGCTGGAGAGCGCCTCTAGGCACAAAGATATTGGAGTTGGATTTGTCTAACTTCTTTGAGAAACTGGTTGTAGAGCCTCCCAAACCTGTGTAATTGGTAAATCATAAAAAGAAGATGGCCAAGGTCAAGTGAGTCATACTTGAATCTATGAAGGATCATTAGATCCCTCACATCACCAAAAAGACCACAATAAAGTACATGTTTGATGCTCTAGTCACTCTATCAGAGTGAGAACAACAAACAGAAGACATTGTTAAGAAATAAGCTTAATCCCTGCAAATGAGTAAAAGGATATTGTAGTTGCCTACTTAATGAAGATTATTGATCTCCATGATCAGCTTGCAGCAATTGAGAGGAGGTGAAGGGTGAAAAGCTAGTACTCATTGCATTAAATAGGTCCTGTTTTTTTTGGAAACTTTTTGGCTATGAAATCTAGGCCAAAAAAAAGTTAAAACTTCCCATTTTGAAGAGGCTATGGAATGACTTCAACTAGAAGGAGCAGAATGTTGTCCTCATTAGTAAGACGAAGAAGGGCAACAAGAAAAGAGGAACTAAGAAGGGTTAAAAAGGGAAGAAAGAGAAGTCGGGTTCTTGTAACCAGGGAAAGAAGGCCTTGAGCCACATCAAGTGCTTCAAGTGTCGAATGTTTGGGCACTTTGCTTCCAATGTCATCAAAAGAAGGGGAAGGGCAAGCAACTTGTAAAGAGTACAAAAGCATCAGCTCAAGTGGATGAGCTTTCATCCAATCTCGAGATACACTTCTCAATGGTCTCATGCCTGTCATCTGACATCATGTCTGATGTGAACTAGTATGTGGACAGTGGAGCCTGCAAACATACAACCTCTAACAAGAGTACCTTTAGTAGAACTTGGTGATGATGCCACATATCCAGTTGCAAGAGTGGGATCCATCAAGTGATATCCTTAAGCTTACTAAGTTATTGATGTTTTGTATGTACCTAGCTTAACTAAAAATCTCTTTCCAATTTCAATGATGATAGATCCTACATATATGGCTAACTTTGAAGATCAACAAGTCCTCATCCTATATTGCAAGGGAATCCTATTAGGACTTTAGGCTGTGATAGTGACAACATGTGTGAGCTTTAACAAAAGAGACTAGGTCACTTGCACTAGTGAATGTTGCCAATCTTGAAAAACATGGTGTGGAGATTGCCAAACTTCAAGGCTGAGAAGAAAGGAGTGTGCAAAGGTTGTGCACTTGGCCAGCATGTGAAGGATGTTTTCCTGGCAGTGAACATAGGTCAAGAGGGGTTTCTGACCTAATCAACTCAAATGTATGTGGGCCCAACTCTTCAACTTCCTTATCAAGTAACATTTACTATGAATATTTTATTGTTGATTCTTCTAGGAAGTCCTCAAATTACTTCACAAAAACCAAGGATGAAGACCTTGAGAAGTTTCAAGAGTTTAAGGGTCTTATAGAAAATCAAATAAGTATAAAGATTAAGGTTTTAAGGTCCGACAATGGAGAGGAGTATACCCAAAAGGAGTTTGATACCTTTTGCATGAAATCAAGAATCAAGAAAACGTTGATAGTTTCCTACAACCCTCAGTAGATTGGGGTTGCAAAGAGGAGGAACAGATCTATCATAAAACAGTCAAATCCTTGATAAACATGTCTTATCATTGTCAATATTTTGAATAGGTATCCTCACAGAATTTTGAAGGATAAGACATCAATGGAGGAATTCAGAAGCCTCAAGTAACACATCTGTATCAGGATAGGTATCTCTGTGTATAAACATGTCTTATCATTGTCTATATTTTGAATAGGTATCCTCAAGAATTTTGAAGGATAAGACATCAATGGAGGAATTCAGAAGCCTCAAGTAACACATCTTTGAGTTTTTCAGTTGTCCTATCTAAATTCATATTCCAGATGAGAAAAGGACCAAGTTGGAACCAGTGTTTTACAAACCGGCCGGGTCAGAACCAACCCGGCCGAGTTGGTCTGGGTCATTGGCCTGCGCAGCGAAACGGTGGCTAACCCGGTTCGGACGGCTGAATCAGCAATGGCTCGGCCGAGTCATTGCTAACTCGGCCGAAACGGACCGAGTCTGTAATAAAACGGCCGGGTCAAATTGTCAACTGTTATGCTAAATGTCATCATTGTAAGACACATAATATTAAGTCATAGGTCTTTGTCATGTCAATGGTCATTGTTTCAACACACTGTCATAGATCGGACATGAAACTATTGTCACATTCTCAGTGATTAAGGTAACAAGAGCAATGTTTACTCAAAATATTGCTAGGTCGTGTTAAGTGTGGATTCTCTAGAAGAATACAAGTCTGCCCAGTCACCAATCATTACATCAATCTAATGTATCGTTGTCCCTTACACTTAAGACACTGTCGAGTCAGATCATTGTACAAGGGGTAATGTTACATTAGGCCACAAAACAAGGGTTACTAAGTGGGCATTAACAAGTGCTATTGTCTCGTATCATCATATTATGTCACTGTCACCTCATTGAAATGTCAATCACAGCCATACATGTGTAGGCTCATATTATTGTCTCATTGTTGCATCAAAAACATTGTCAAATCAAAGTCACCAATCATCTTATCAATGTTACATAATTGTTACACTTAAGTCAATGTTAGGTCAAATTGTTGTCAATATTTTGACTACTATTTGTGACAATGTTAATTCAAATTACTATATAGCAAGTTGTCAATGTATCAAAAGGGTATTGTAACGTTCAGTAAATATTATTTTGCACTCTTCAGTCTCAGGTTGTAGCCACAGTTTGCACAATAGGTCTTAGGCGTCTTGTTAGGGTCACTGTACAATGTCAAGTCAATGTTATGCCAAGTTCATATGCATTAGGTCAACCAATAAGAGAGTTGTACTTGGCTGGGGATTTATTCAAGTAACCTGCGGTTGGCTGGGGACTTTGTTGCAAGTTCGAATAACTACATAGAGACACTACGAAAGAGGCCATATGAGACTTAAGGATAAAAGGAATGACTTAGGCTGGTCTAAGAATAAAACTGGAGGGAGATATACAGCTAGACATGCGTATAAAGCTTTAAAATTATGTTTAAAATCTTCAAAATTAAGTTTTTTTATAAAAAAATTAAATATTTAATGTATTTTTTACAACGACCGAGTCATTGAAAACGAGCCGGCCGAGTCATTACCGTTTCGGAGTCAGAGTCGGAGTTTTAAAACATTGATTGCAACAGCAGCAGAGTTGCAGTGCAGATGCAGTTGATAGCAGCATCACAGATGCGGCATTTACGCAGTAGTTGGTGGGCAGTGATGTCAAACATCAGCGGCGCAGAGGGAGATGTTACAGAGTCAGGGTGATGCTTCAGCAGGTTGCATTACTAGAGCACATTCCTCGCTAAGAGGGAGTGTTAATTTCTGGTAGCATCGGATGTGCTCTAAGCCTCCAAATTTGCAAGGAGGCTAGGACACATGTATTCCAGGATACCTAGCAATCGTTTTGGAAAATTCCACCTCGAGATAGTTTTATTAAAATAATTACTTTTTAATGGATGCTTACGTCTAAATTTAGGAAATTAAAATAATTAAAGGGTATTAATTAAACTGGGGGTGAAACTTCTAGAAGAAGACGAGGATCAAGTCAAAATGATCTGAGCCATCGATTAGAATCTAATCTGGTTCGTTGATTACTCAACAAGAAGATTATAAGAAGGACTTCAATGGGCATTTGAAAGACACATCGAGTGAGAGATCAAAGATCGATTTTCTCAAGAGAGCAGCGCAACAATTGTCAGAGAGGTCGTCGAGGAGATTTCTTGCAGTGAGGGGCAGGGATAGTTTTCGAAGGAAATTTTCCTAATCCGGAGAGTGCAAGGCAGAGAGAGCAGAGAGTAGTCTGAAGAGGCGCTAGCGTAGTGCCACACAGAGCTTCAAAGGGAGTATGTATTTCTGCTAGGGAACAGTCAAGATCAAGTGCCAAAGCCAAGGTGCGAGATTGGGAGGACAAAGGGTCGAAGTTTCCAGCAAGCAGAAGATCAAGAGGAGGTGCAGTGTGAAAATTCCTAAATCTAACACATCAGTAATCCCTACTGCAATTACTAATTTACAATCTCATACTTGTTCTTTACGTTATTTAATTGCATAAACATCGAAGTAAACACTATTGCAGCCTTCACAAATATACAAATCATGCATTGAAATAAACTGAGACAATAACACAAGGGACACCGTTATTTTTGGA
>APFE030794785.1:21957-52168 GCA_000404065.3 Pinus taeda | reverse complement strand
ATTACCGTTTCGGAGTCGGAGTCGGAGTCATTGCTCGGCCGAGTCGGAGTCGGAGTCAGAGTTTTAAAACATTGGTTGGAACCTTCTAATTTGAAGGGCATTTTTGTAGGTTAGAGTGAAACCTCAAAAGCTTATAGAATATACATTCCATCTCAACATAAAATAGTTGTGAGCAGAGATACCAAGTTTGAAGAAAATGCAAGGTCCTCTAAGTCTCAAGAACCTCCAATAGTGACCATGGAGGCAGAAGATCTTGGTATCCCAAAAACAGATCTGCAGAAATCAAAAAGACCATGAAAAGCAGACTTAGATCAGCAAGCTTTTGGAAGTGCAAGGGGTGCCTCTTTACCTTCAAGTTCAGCTAGAAAGCCTAGATGGCTAATCTAGACATTATAAGAGGCAACAGAGTAAATTGGTGCTCCAACTACTTCCCTTCAAGTAAGCCACCCTCCTAAAAAGTTCCCTAGTTATGTTGCACTGATATCTTCCATTATTGAAACAAAACCTTCTAGTAACGGCAGTAAGGAAGCAAGTACTGCAAAATGCCATGATGGAGGAATACATCTCCTCCTAAAGAATGATGGGTAGGAGATAAGTGCCTAGACTAGTGGAGAAGTCAGTGTTTGACTCTAGTTTGTCTTACAACAATCATGCATGGTTAAGCATGCAGCAGATAGCAGCATAGAAAACTGCAAAGCTCGGTTTGTGGCTGGACAGTTCTCCCATTAAAAAGGAGTTGACTATGAGGAGACTTTTGCTCTTGTTACTAAATATACCTCTATCAGATTTAATATGTCTTTCACAACAATCTTCCATTGGATTTTATATCAAATTTATGTAAGGACAACATTTCTTAATAGGTTGATTAAGGAGTTATATGAATAAACCAACGAAGAGGCTTTTGGGTGAATAGGCTTGAGACCCGTGTTTACAAGTTGAAGGCGGCCCTTTATGAGTTGAAACAAACACCATTTGCATGGCACTCCAAGATCGATAGTAACTTTCAGATTTGGGTTTCACTAAGACAGATGCAGATTCTAATTTTTACTATTTGGTAGATCATTCTAATCTGCTTGTTTTAGTCCTATATGTAGACAATCTTACACTCACGGGAAGTTAAAAGGAATCCACAAAATGGTGCAGGGAAAAATTGGCAAGAGAATTTGTCATGACTTGAAGCACTACTTGCTGGCTCTAGGGGTGTAGCAAAGTCCAGGTGAAGTGTTCCTTTGACAGAATAAGTATGTAATTGAAATTCTTAGAAGATTTCAAATGATGGACTGCAAACCCATGGCTACTCACCTGTATGCAATTGAAATTCTGATGAGATTTCAAATGATGTACTGCAAACCCATGGCTACTCCCCTGTGGTAGTAAATCCGTTGTACTTTGTTGTTCTAATTCAGATTTGATGAACATCCGTATACAGGGAATTGATAGGTTTCCTCATGTACTTAGTTAACAAAAGGCCTAACATTTGTTTTGCAGTCAACACTTTCAGTACATGGTGCAGCCTAGGCAAGTTCATCATCAGGTTGCCACAAAACACAAGCTCTAATACTTGGAAGGAGGCAGTGCATTTTGCACTGAGATATGTTAGTGATGCAGCTTTTTATTCAATGATAGTGATATAGCATTAACAGGGGTTCTCGACAGTGATCTACATATTCTGTGTATGTTTTCTAACTGTGTCAGTTTATAAGCTCAAACGAGATTCAGATTATAGTTTCGATTAGCCTTTCAATTCAGACTGTGCCACTTTCCTGTAGGAGAAGAATCTGTTAAACAAGTGTTACTAAATTTCATCAGTTGTTAGTAATTAATTGGATGAATGGCAGTAGTAGAAGATGAAATCAAACGTTCCATCCGTTTTTATTTCAGAGTGCTTTAAACATGTCTACAAAGAATTAAATGGTGAAGCAGACACCTTAAGGAAGGAAGGACTACAGTTGGCTGAGGGTTCAAGGTTATGAAGGGAAATCAAGGATTGTCATATCTTACAGGAACATATTTCTCCATCCTCGAATGGGGACTCTTATGACAGTCAGTATTCTGAAGTCCTTCCTTCCTTAAGAATACTGACCGTCAGGCTTAGCAAAGAATGTATATTTTCGTTCTGATATTTCTCGAAGCTTCAAGCATTTACAGAATGTATCTCTGTATACTCGGATGAAATAAAAGATTAGAAAAATTGAGGGAAAATATATCAATATCAATCGATATGTAAGCCAATAAATACACCAAGAAAACACAGATTGAAAAAATATGCCTGATGTTATCCTGTGAAAGCAAATATAAGCAGCACCTCTTCTGGAAAATGTGAAGCAGAAATATAAAACAAAAAAGGCATCGTTATAAAAGAATATGGGATGAAAGAGACAAAATAAATCAAGGCTTAGACTCACCTCTATCCGATTGCATATGAGGATCTGAACCAGCAGCATCGGATTATCCACAAATGCACCTTTGTCCGTATACATTACGGAATCTGGGAATGCAATTTGGAGCACAGTGTTAATCTTCTTCTTCTTCAAGTGGATCCAGATGCATCTTAGCACCAGCACCGATCAAGTCAATCCGCCGCCCGGAAAGAAAAATAGCACAATGCAATTATTTGCAAATGCGCCTACCTGAAAAGGGGGCGCGGCGTAGGAGGCCCCCCCTGAACCCCGTCGTAGAAGGATATATCTGCGGACCTAAAACCCTACATCCGATATAACAACCCATTTTATAATATAATGTTTTAAAAAGTTAAAAGACCCTGAAACCCTACATCGTATATAAAACTAGCATTTCCGCCGGTTTTAAAAAGTTAAAAAGATCCTGAAACCCTAGATCGTATATAAAACTAGCGTTTGCACCAACCGGTGCAAGTCATAGGAGCAGTGGGGCATATCGGAGTAAGTAAAAGTAATATGTTTAAAATGTTACATATAATGTTATGTTTTAATAATTTTATTATATAGTTAATAATAGAATTAATAGAGAATGGTTATCATTTTAAAACTTAAGATATAATTTAAAAAAAAATAATAAGAAATATTAGTTTTAAGATCTTAAAGTAATTTAATTAAAAAGAGAGATAAATTTTAGGTTTAATCTAAAAAGTCTTTTAAGAAAAATGGCAATTAAAACTTTTCCCAAATAAATTTTAAAGGTTTAAAGCCTAAATATAATAAAAGTCGGCATATATATGTAAATAGTAATAAAGAGGTCGACCCCATAAAACTGCCACGTAGCATATTGGGATCTCGCGAGTGGCTTTTTCGTTTTATTGTCCATGACCAGACTTCCAAAGCCTTTGACTTGCGACTTTATTTACACCATATCCATTCAATTTATTATTTACACCATATCCATTCAGTTTATCATTTACACCATAACCATTGTGACTTTTAATGTCCATGATGAGACACACGGCTTTAAAACTTGTGATATGAAGGGTGTGACATGGCAAATGTGATATTATATTAAGGTGTGCTATGATGGAGCAGTCGGGTCTGCAACACGTATTGCAATCGGAGGTTTCAAAGTAACAAGGCTTCAAAAGTTGAGATATGGCGAATGCGATATTAATGGCCAAATGTGGAGAATTAATGGTTTTCGATAGAATATACGCATTCATTATTACCAACGGTTTCCTAAGATTTTGCTCATAAAAGTCTTGGACTATTATGTAATCGGTTATTTGCTAAGTTATTCGCTCTGAATGTTAGTTACTCTCACCCTTGTGTTTCTCTTGACAAGTCAGTCCCGACAAGCATAATTCAACAAAAATGTCTTGGTCGACCAAACCTGGGAAGAAACTTGTTGTTCAACAACAATCAGTTGCTCTTCCCCCTGAGGTTGCAGAATTTCCTGCATTATTTACCGATACCACATGCACCTCAAACACCAGAACATCTACCTGGGAGGCCACGTATCAACTTTTCGAAGATGAAGAGCCGAGAGTCACAGAAAGAGTAGTCCTAGCCGAAGATTCGTACTCGGTTTCTGATACTACATATAGTGATCTGGCCAATTCATTCCTCCACAGAATTGTTGCTCGGCCAAACATCCTTCCTTACATGGATATGATAAGATGGGTTGTTGACCATCTAAACATCGCTGACAGAAACTTTATGACCAAGAGGAACACAGTCATCGGCTCTTTCACTAGTAAAGATTTGACTCAGATGTACCAGTTGTCGGCACCTCAGAAGAAATATGAAAAGGACTTCATTGAGAAATTCATGAAGGAAAATCATGATCAATCTGAAGTCATCAAAGGATGGAGAAGAGATACCAACAAGCATAAGCAAGAGAATAAGGGTATGTATTCTATAGCTTCTCTTGTCGGTCCATATTGTTGTACTGCCACCATGATATGTAAATTATTTGTTATGCCAATACCCAAAAGTTTTCAGACCATTGGGTAGCCTTGATTGATGCAGCTTGTGATAGCTATGTTATGGACTGGGGGATTGTTCTATCCAATAATTTAAGTATCCAAATCCTAGATTATAGGAAGAAATGTATTTTTTTCTAGAAAACATTGCTCCCCCATTTTACATGAGTGCCTATGTAATGGATGTTATTTGCTTTACTTTTGATTTCCCTTCCATGGGATGGAAATGGACCATACAGGACCCTATGTCTATCCATGCTTATCATAGTATTCTTTGGGAGTCAAAATATCAACCCCATTTCTACAAAATTTGTCATGGTGTTGTGCTTCTAATCCACCAGTTTGTCATTAATGAAAAATGCCCTAGAATCTCACCTAAAGCCAACAACCACCTCTTATCAGTTGGCAGATGGTTTGGAGAAGAGTCCTTTATCTATGTTCAGGGTTTTGGCAGCCTTGCAGAGCGACATGTGTTACCCCTATATATTCTTGACAAGCTCCTCGACCAGGAAATAACCTATCAGACTGTAGGAAATGCCATATCTAAGGTCATGAAAGATAACAAAAAGATAATGTGGCATGTCTTTCCCTTTCATTGTGGTGCCTATTCCCTTGAGAATTTCAAGCATGTTGTGAAGGATATGGAGGAAATCTAGCTTATGAACTTTCCAACCATTCTGAATCGGCAGTTCAACCCCATTGATGCTGCCAAGAATGTTAACACTCAGGCAAAACTCAAGCAGTTCACAAATGAGCCTGATAAGTTTGATGACCTATTTGAGTCGACTTCCAACTATGCAAAGGTTGAGGGAGACACATCAGTGTAGTTCAGCCCCGGAGAATTAATTTAATTCAATCAATACGGAACTAAAAGGATCTCCCACTTGCCCACAAAGTTAGTAAAACTCAATCAGCAGAGCACAAAGTATGACAAAGGAGTAAGCACATCACAGGTTAGATGTAGCTCATACTAAAGAGACAAAGGCTTTTTCTTCATCACAGGCAGAGGAAGCTCTAAAATACAATAATCTGGAAGAAATTTGGGAAAAGTTTGCCAAACAATCTGACGCCAAAAATATGCAAACTCCTAAAAACACATAGAAGACCTTGTTTAATGTTGAGGCTTCAAAGGAAAATATGGACACCGATGATTTGGAGATCATCCCAATATTTCCAACCTTTAAGGTCATTCTGAAAATAGAGGAGATTCATCCTCTTGATGTATTCTAAAGTCTGAAGTTGTTATGCAACCAATTTGTATGCCATAATACCAATCTTTTGCAACAAATTGTACATACCATAATACTTTGGTGATAATTTATCATCCTTCTTAGCTTGCTTGAGAGACATTTGTTTGTATGGTTGTAACCGTTGAAATACCCAGTCACCAAACTTATTTCGTTGTGATGTTGATCTTCCTATTGTTTCATTCTATTATGTGCTAAAGTGAGGTTATCCTTTAAGAGTTGGAGAACTTGTTGTTGATGCTGGATGTGATCTTCCATTGCTTGAACCTTATTATACATTGGTTCAATAGAGCAAACTTGTACAAAGTTACACGTGTTATTGTTTCAACCTTCAGACTTGAAACCAATACACAGAAAACTACAATCCGTCCTCTTTATGTACCTTTTTACGAAATTTCAATCTAATGCTCAGAGAGAAAGTTATGACAATTTTCCCTAGGTCACATGTTTGAGATATAATTTGGGAGCCTGCAAAAACCCTAACTTCCTTGGATCATATCTCTGAAAATATAGTGAGACAAGATCTAAAATTCATACCTGAGGTTCCTCAAGATTTTGGCTCAAATGGGTCTTACTTTTAGCTTCTGAAACGTCATAGAAAAAACTTATAGTGAAAATTCCATGATGACCTGTTTGAAGCAACGAAACCCTAAAATCCAAACCTCTGATACCAATTGTTATGGAACCAGTTCACAAAATAGAAGAAAAGATAGAGCAATGACTTCAAATCAACCTCTTCGAGCGGGAAACCTCATTTAAATTACACAAATGAACAATTCTTGGATGATACAAATGACAAGACCTCATTTCTATATATAGGAGTATAAGGGATCACAATATAGTCAAAGCCGACAAAACAATAATAATGTAAGGGCACGACCATAACAATAGTGGGCTTATATGGGGCACAATAATAACAATATGGAGACAACATGGGCACAACAATAATAATAAGGGGCTACAATGACAATAATAATAAGGGAATACACTAGTTTTAAAGGGGCCCAACAGAAGCATAAGGCAGTGGTCAGCAAAGAAAGGAAATGGAGAAGAAATGAACAAAGCCAAATTTTAGTCCCTGGCAATGCCTCCTTTCAAGTACGATGGAAAGACACCTAAGTCACCCTGGCTGAAGACCTAGGAAGACTATCACAGTATGCAGGAGCTTATGCTAGTGCAACAATTGATAAGGCCTCAGAAGTGCAACAGCTCCTCAAGGAGAAGCATGAGAAAATAAGGCAGCTTGAACAGAGTTTGAAAAGTGAAAAGTAGGGAGTCACTCAGCAATGGCAAGCTCAACTTGCACAATTGCAAACCAATTTTTATGACCTGGAGATTCATTATGAATTTGACGTGAAGAGTTGGGATTCCCAAGTATAGGAGTTGCAACACATAATTGAGCAACTAAAGGTCAATCCAGAAGTAGCAGTGTTCAAGAAAGAAACTGCAAAGCTAAACAACCTACTTTCTCAACAATCAGTTGTATTTTTGTCAAAAGTTGGCCATTATCCAAGACCTGTGTCAATCCACTGATTCACTTATAGATCAATTGTCTGATTTGAGAACATATTACAGAGAAGTAGAGGAAAATATTTCCAACTTCATCAATTCGAAGGACAACTCTGAGGATCGATCGACCAATCTCCCAAAAATAGAAGAATCTCATAAAGACATTGTCTTTTAGGAATGGGAGATTAAGCTTAAACATGCAGATATGGTGATCTATAGTGCCAGGGACATATCAAATAACATCATCGAATCAATCAACGATAACCTATTGCAGTCTAATCTCATTTCGGACTGCCCTGAAGATACCTTGTCCGATGTAAAATTGCTAACAAAGTCTTGGGAAGAATCATCAAAGAAAAAGGTTGAGGGAATAAAAGCACTATCAAAGATTGACTTCGAATGCCATTGGCATTTCCTAGTCAAACCTCACAGTCAATGGTTGATGCTCAGGTGTCTTGCAAACACCACTAATCATCCTCTTACAACACTCAACAATGCATTATTCAGTGCTTGGATGCGCATTGATCCTCATCATCCACCTCAATTGAAGCCAATGACAGACATATGCGAGCTTTGATAGCGAATATCAAAGCAGTCATCTTTTCAGTCATGATGAAAGTTGTTACAACAACAAGTTATTATTATCTTGTATTTTATTTTAAGTGTGGTTTGGTTAAACCACCCAACATTTTGTGCAGTTTTACTATATTTGAGTTTTGATTTCAAACTATAAATCCCCTTCAATGTTATGAAGAAGGGGTTCTAAAATTTTGCAAGAAATTTTTTGGTTTGCACTACTGTAGCTTAAAAGAAGTCTTAATAGAAAGAAAACCCACTTTGATTTTACTTATGAGCAGAGTTAATGTGTATCGGGTATTATTATCTACATATTAATGTTATGTTTGTGAGTTGATTTATAATTTATTTTCAAGTTTGTCATATATGTTATTGCATACGATTAAACAATTATCACTATTGATGTGTTTTAACCGAAATCTTCTAAGTGTATAGGCAAACAACGATATCTTATATGTGCAGTGAAATATATCAACTAATTTAATTAAATTAGTTATCATTACTTGTTTTATATTCATGAATGATTTGATGATCTACATTGTCATATTATGAGTGAAATCTTTAAGTCACATATATAGAAGATATACTATCTTGGGATCGAGTAAGGCCTTTAATTATATTCATTTATGTTTTACATACATCCATCAACCTTCACACCTATATCTCTTTTATCCGCTTTCATGTATATGTTTAAGGGAAACTAGTCCCACCAACCTAGTTAGAGCCACCATCTCAAACGGAAAAGGAGTTGCTCTAAGTTCCTAACCGGGTGGTTTTCCCTGATTTTTAGGCCGAGATTTTTGAGCCTTCAAAAGTACCCCTGATTGAAGCTACCTCGAATGGTTATGTAATGGCCCAGGGAACTATTATGTCCAATAATTTAAGTATCCAAGTCCTAGAATATAGGAAGAAGCATTGTTTTCCTGAAGATATTGTTCCCCCATTCTACATGAGTGCCTACATTATGGACTGTATTTGTTTCACTTCATATTTCCCATCCATGGGATGGAAATGGATTAGTCAAGACCCTTTGCCTATTCACATTTACCATACTATCCTCTGGGAGTTAAAATACTAACTCCATTTTTACAATATTATCCATGGTGTCGTGCTTCCTATTCACCAATTTGTTTTCAATGAGAAGTGCCCTAGAATCTTTGTTGAAGGCAACAATGACCTGCTATTAGTTGGAAGATGGTTTGGGGATGAATCATTTACCTATATTCGTGTTTTTGGCAGCCTTGCAGACCCTCATGTGTTGCCCCGTATGTCTTCGATAAGCTCCTAACCTGGGAAATAGCTTATTAGACTATGGGAAATGGATTGTCTAAGGTCATGAGAGAAAGCAACAAAAAAAATGTGTCCTAGTTTCCCCTTTCGTTGTGGAGTCTACTCCTTAGAGAATTTCAAACATGCTACTAAGGATATGGAGGAAATCCAGTTGATGAACTTTCCAACCATTCTAAATCAGTAGTGTGATCCCAATGATACTGCCAAAAATATTACAACACAGGCAAAGATCAGGCAGTTTACAAATGAGCCTGATAAATTTGACGATTTCTTTGAATCATCTTCAGATTATGCACAAGTTGAAAAAGAAGCAGCAGCCTGACTCAATCATGAGTAATTAGTGCAGTTTCATCAATACAAGGTTAAAACTATTTCCCACTTGCCCAGTTAATTATTGAAACTAAATCAACAAAGCACGGTAGAAGAGAAAAAATGAGCATAGCTCAGAGTCAAGATGTAGCTCATGTAACTCAAACATCGGCAGCTTCCCAATCAAAGATAGAGAAGGTTACAACAAAAGAAAATCTGGATGTGATTTGGGATCAATTTCTTAAAGAAACTAACCCTAAAAACTACAAACTCCCTCCCAGACAAAGATCACTCAGCCTGATGTAATTACTGAGAAGACCACGTTCACTGTTGAGGCTTCTAAAGAAATTATGGACACCGATGATGTGGACATGATACCAGTTTTTCTGACCTCTGGGGTCGTTCTCAAGATTGAGGAGATTCCTCCTCTAGATGTATTTATAGTCCTAAACACAGAGCAATAATCAGCAGATAGAGAAGGAGGAGAAGGACTGAACAAAGGCAGGCTTTGGTCCCTGGAAATACCTCCTTTCAAGTACTATGGAAAGATACCCAAACCACCTCAGGTGAAGATCTTGGGAGACTATCAGAATATGCAGGAGCCTACGCCAGTGCAACAATTGACAAAGCCATAGAAGTGCAACAACTCCTAAGGGAAAAAGATGATAGACGAAGGCATCTTGAACAAAATTTAGAAAATGAAAAGAAAGGAATCATTCACCGTGTTGATCTAGATTGTCATTGATGTCAATATGGAAATATTCTAGAATATTATAATGATATGAAGCCAAGGAGGAAAGCCATCAGGGAAGCCATTGGAAGTCAAGAACATGAGTCATCAAAGAAGAGTTATCGGAAGAGCTATCAGGTTCGCAATGCTCCTTCGTTATCGTTGTTTTCTTCTTTTTGACTCTTACTCTTGGCTTGGCTTTCCTGTGGGTTCTCGTTCCTGTGATTTCCAATGGTTACTCTTTGATGGCTTGCCCTAAAGAAATATTGCATCTGCCATATCGCAAGTTTTTAAAGTCTTATCACATTGAAACCTCCGATTGCGATTTGAGTTGCGGACTCAATTGCTCCATTATAACACGCCCTATTGTAATATCGCATCTGTTGTATCAGAACTTTCATATCGTAAGTCTTAAAAGGATGTCATGTAAAAACCATCGATTTTGGCACCATTATAACGTGACTTAATATAATATTGCATCCGCGATATCGTAAGTCTCAAAGGAATGACATGTAAAACCTCTGACTGCGATAAAGTCATGGACCCGAATGATTTACCAAAAACTTGTTTATTGAATATCACATCCACTTCGTCAAAAGTAGGGGCATCGACAATGTTATATCAGAACACAGAGCATGTGCACAACTTGTAAAACCTCTGATTTTCATGAAAGTTGTGATTACAGGATTAAAGGAATGACGTGGCATATGGGACCTCCGATATGGGTATAACCTCTTGTATGATGTGAATTCCATAAATAATGAGTTTACATTATACTTGATGAATATTAACAAAAGCCCCTTCGATATATTTTCTTAATATCCGACCTCATAAGTCAACCTCTCCTCCCAATGAATGTGTCTTTTGGTTATTGGTGAGACATGTATAAATACAAGTTAAAACGCTTCACTTCAAGTAGCTAAATCAAGCATCTATCATAGAGAAGGTGAGACAGTTCACAACTTGTGAACTCGAAGAAACAAAGGAAATCGAAGGTCGAGCAGGACGCTGGAGTTCCAGCAAAAGGTGAAGGTCGAGCGAAGAAGGAAGCTGAAGACCAAGCGGGAAAACCAAATCTTTTGACTAGGTTAATCTTGGAAGGCTCGGACCTGAAATGAATATGTAGTGTAGACCGCAACCTATTACAATGACTACAAAGGATAGGGTTTAGTGAAGAAGACCTTGGGAGCAATGTAATGCAATCAAACATTTCTTGACAAATTAAAAATATAGGGTTAGAGCCCTTGGGGTTGGTGCCTCAAAATTGAAAGGATTAGTGTCCTTGGAGTTGGTGATCCTAAATTCAAGGTTGGTGCCTTGATAAGATAGGGTCAAAGCCCTAGAGGTTGGAGCCTCATCAATGTCCAAGTTGGTGCTTGGCAAAATTCATTAGATATTGTATTCAATTCTTTTCTATATATAATAAAATCATTTCTTTGTTTAAAGTTGTAAAATCTAAACTGGTAATAATAAAATTGAAAAGAAATATTGATTCACCCCCCTCTCAGTGTTTCCAACAATTGGTTTCAAAGTCGGCTTCTTCAGAATCAACCTAATAAATGGAAGAAGGATTCTTAGTTAAAATGAAAAATCAAGAAATCGTAGGAAGGCTTCCCTTGTTCGATGGTACAAATTTTGGTTTTTGGAAAAAGAGGTGGTCTTTCTACTTAATGTCCCTTGGACCTGAAGTTTGAAACTTTGTTTTGAATGGGTATAATTCCCCTCCCACTCTTCCTATTGATCAAGATGAAAGGAAAGCATACATTGCAAATGCCAAAGCTCTAAATTCCATTATCAGTGGAATTACTGATTTTGAATTTACGAAAGTTTTGAATTGTGACTTGGTCAAAGAAGTATGGGATAAGTTGGTTAGCTTATATGATGGGAACTCCAAAGTTAAGAAGGCAAAGATTCAAACTCATAGGAGGTAGTTCGAAATTTTGAAAATGGATGATGAAGAAGATATTGCATCATACTTCCTCTGAGTAGCTGAATTAGTCAACTCTCTTAAAGGATTGGAAGAAAGATTGAAGAAAGCATTGTTGTTCAAAAGTCTTAAGATCTCTCCCAGACATATTTGACTCCAAAGTAAGTGTTATAGAAGAAATGAAGGACCTAGGCACTCTCAAGATGGATGAACTTCATGGAATCCTCATTGTCTATGAGATGAGAAAAGGAATCCCAAGTTCCAAAGATGCAACATTCAAGGCCTCTAAATCAAAAAAGGGGAAAGCATGGAATACCAACAGTGATGACTCTGATGTTGAATCTAAATTAGCGCAATTTGTACGAAGACTAAAGAAAGGATCCAAGCTAAAAGGTAAGCACCCTCTTATTTTTTTCGAATGTGGAAGAATAGGTCATTATAATGCAAAATGTCCCCATAAGCATGACATTGATGATGAGGAAAATTCAAAAATGAGGATATACAGAAACAAAGGATTTACTAAGAAGAATTTCCTCTCTAAACAAGATGAATCTGATGAGGATGAATATGTGGTCATCAAAAAGAAATCATCCAAAGATACCTTTCATCACAAAGGAAGTATTGATGAATCAAATGAAGAAATGACTATGCTAGAAGCAAAGAAGTACTATTTATGGAATTCGCTGAAGATGATGAACCAAGACAGGAAAACGAAGTAGATACAAATGAATTTCTAATAAGTGCCATTAAAGAAAATGAGAAGTTACGAAAGAAGGTCATCTCTCTTAAAAAAAAAAAAAAAAAAAAAAAAAAAAGAAAGCTAAAAGAAGGGAGGACATCATGAACAATCAACTAAAAGAAAAGGAAGAAATATGCAAAAGACGTGAAGTTGAAATAGTATCGCTCAAGAAATAATTGGAACAAATCAAAAGAAGTTGGCAAATTTCTCAAACACTTGGTCACATTCTCGACACTCAGAAATCTCAAATTGACAAGTCCGGGATTGGTTTTAAAGGAGAATCATCAAGTACTAAGGATAATGCAAGAAGCTATGCCGACATACTTTCCAGCAATTCAAAAGAAGAAAAATCATCTCATCAAAGGCCCATCTCAAATCCAAAAAATGAAGAAAGATTAACTCCAAGAAAGAAGGTTGATTAAAATCATGGTTATTACAACAGGTACCAAACTATCTTTTTTGGGCATTGTTATTATTGTAAAATTTTTGTCATCAAGCTAAACATTGCATGCCTCGTAAGAATGAAGCACCAAGATTGAAGGATCAAACAAACAAACCATGTGGTCTCAAAGGGCAAGGACAAATCAAGATCTTCAACTCTTTTGATCTTTGGCCAAATTTGATCCAATTTGCTCATTATGTAATGATAACGGACATAGTGAACAGAATTACACCCTCAAAAGAAGAGAAGTAAAAGATGAAAATCCCAATACAGATAAATGTGGTCTAGCTCTTTGTTCTCACAATGATGAAAATATTTTGTTTGTGGATAGTGGGTGCTCCAAACATATGACAGGTGGAAAAAGGAAGTTTGTCTCATTGAACAAAAAGGAAGGAAATGTATCCTTTCGGAGTGGATCTGCCAAAATTGTTGGAAAAGGAAATGTTACCCTTATTAATGGAAAAGGAAAGGCTCAAAATGCTTCGCTAGTAGATGGGTTCAAACACAATCTCTTGAGAGTTAGCCAGATCTATGATAAAGGACATAATGTTGTCTTCAACACTAACAATTATGAAATAAGGAACTCTTCCTCAGGATAACTTGTGGCGAAAGGAGTTAGAACATCAGATAACGTTTACATTCTGAACAAAATTCAAGAAGATAAATGTTATCTAAGTCAAACAGATGAAAGTTGGTTGTGGCATAAGTGACTGGGGCATACAAGTTCTGATAACTTGATCAATATCAACAAAATCAATGCAGTAAGTGACATTCCAAATATGTTCAAACCATAACAAGTTGTATGTGGCCCATGTCAACATGGCAAATATACTAGAACCAACCACAAGACTAAGGAGTTCTCCACATCAAAACCTTTGGAGATCATTCATGTAGATCTATGTGGGCTAACCAAAACTCCAACAATCAAAGGAGAAAGGTAATTTGCTTTATTCGTTGATGACTATACTAGATTGATGTGGGTATATTTCATAAAATATAAATCTGAAGCATTTGAATGTTTTAAGAATCTTAAAGCTCTTGTAGAAAATGAAAAGGATTCCAAAATTAAATGTCTTAGAACGGATAAGGGGGGAGAATTCACATCAAAATAAATTGATGAATTATGTAACAAACATGGAATCTAAAGAGAATTTTATGTTACTAGAACACCTAAGCAAAATGGGGTTGTTGAAAGGAGAAACCGAAATGTTCAAGAAATGGTAGGAACTATATTACTAGCAGCTGACTTGTAGCCAAAATTTTGGAGGGAAGCAGCAGGGACAACAGTTTATACCTTGAATCGAACTCAACTAAGACCAAATAATGAGAAGACTCCTTATGAATTATGGAAAGGAAGACCTACTTCAGTAAAATACTTCAGGATTTTTGGAAGCGAATGCTTCATAAAGATCAATGATGACTCACTAGGAAAATTTGATTCTCAGGTTGACGAAGGAATATTTCTTGGATATTATACCAGAAGCAAAGCTTACTGGTGCTACAATAATCGACTACGGAAAATAGTGGAAAGTATTGATGTGAATATTGATGAAGGTATTCCAGTAAAGAAAATTGAAGCTCATGAAGTTGACCCTTTCATTGAAGAAAGCGAAGAAGAACCTGGAAAGGAGGAAAAAGATCAAGAAAAACAAAAGGAAAAAGAACCATCTCAAACTCCTTCAAAAGTGAAATTCCTCCAAAAACATCACCTGGAAGAGCAGATTATTAGCAATGTAGATGAAGGGATACAAACACGAAGAAGGATGACACGTACACCAAAGAAAAATGATGTTGTTCTCTTATCTATGCTAGAACCAGAAACTTTTACTCAATCAAGTAAGGATCCTCATTGCGTGGAAGCCATGGAAGAAGAAAAGTCTCAAATCGAGAAAAATGAGACATGGGAGCTGGTACCTCGTCCAAAGGATAAAAATATAATTGGAGATAAGTGGGTGTTCAAAAACAAAATGAATGAACATGGACAATCATCAAAAATAAGGCAAGGCTTGTTTGTAAGGGTTATTCACAAATTGAAGGAATTGACTTTGAAGAAACCTTTGCACTAGTAGCTCGCATGGAAGCTATAAGGATGTTCATGGCATTTGCTTGCTCAAAAGGATTCAAAGTCTATCAAATGGACGTCAAATCAGCTTTTTTGAATGGGGAACTCAAGGAAGAAGTCTACATGGAGCAACTAGAAGGTTTTGAACTAGCAAAAGGAAAACACGTTATATGTAAATTGAAAAAGGCAATATACGGGTTGAAACAAGCTCCCAGAGCATGGTACGCAAGATTGGATCACTATCTACAACAACAAAACTTCAATAGGGGGGTGGCAGGAAGTAAACTCTACATGAATATGGATAAGGATAAATTACTAATCACTCTTGTATATGTTGATGATCTGATTTTCGCTAGCAATAATGATGAAATGAGGCATGAGTTTGCTCAAAATATTTCAAAAGAAATCAAAATGTTGATGATTGGTGAGCTATCCTTCTTCCTTGGACTGCAAGTATCACAAACCACAATAGGTATGTTCATTTCTCAAACAAAATATCTTAAAGACATGCTTAAAAGATATGAAATGGAAGAATGTGCACCTGTGAGCACACCGATGACCACAAACTACAAATTAAGCAAAGATGATGAATCCCCCCCGGTAGATGCAACTCTTTACAGGTCAATAATTGGAGCTCTCTTATACTTAATTGCTACAAGACCCGACATTATGCAAGCAATGGGAATGGTGGGAAGATTTCAATCAAATCCTAAGCAATCCCATTTGTTGGCTATGAAAAGAATTCTCATATACTTGAAAGTAACTCCTGACTTTGGTCTTTGGCATCCCAAAAGCACAAATATTATAGTGACAACTTATACCGATGATGATTGGGCTAGAAGCGTGGATGATCGTAAAAGCACCAATGGAAATGAATTTTTTATGGGAGATTGTTTGGTATCTTGGCTCAGCAAAAAAAATCATATATATCTTTCTCTACAATTGAAGTTGAATATATAGTTGCAACTGACTGTTGTACACAAATACTATGGATGAAGAAGGCTTTGAAGGATGTCAACATAGAAGCTAAACAACCAATCACCATCTATTGTGACAACACAAGTGCTATCAGTCTCAGTAAAAGTCCAATGATGCACTCAAAGACCAAACATATACCAATCAAGTATCATTTTCTACCTAAACAAGTGGCTGAACAAAACATCAAATTGGAATATTTCAATACTAAGGAACATATTGCAAATATTTTCACCAAACCTCTTCCTCGAGAAGCATTTGAACATCTTCGTCAAAAGATGGGGGTTATTTCTTTAACATCACACTAAACTGATTCTAAGATGCTGCATGACAGGGGGAGCAGTTCGACAAGGCGAGTCCCTGCGCACTCCTTTGCCATTGATGTCAAATGGGGAGAGAAGAAGAATATTGCCATCAATGACAAAGGGGCAGATTATTGATCTAGATTGTCATTGATGTCAATATGGAAATATTCTGGAATATTAAATAATGATGTGAAGCCAAGGAGGAAAGCCATCAGGGAATCCATTGGAAGTCAAGAATAGGAGCCATCAAAGAAGAGCTATCGTAAGAGATATTGGAAGCCATCAAAGAGTAGCCATCAGAAATCACAGAATTGAGAAGCCATAGGAAAGGCAAGCCAAGAGTAAGAGTCGAAAGGAAGAAAACATCGATATCGGAGGAGCATTGCAGACCCGATCGCTCAAATACAACACATCTCAATAGATATCGCATCCGCTGCGTCGCAAGTATTGAAGCCTTGTTACACTGAAATCCCCGATTGCGATATGAGTTGTGGACCCAATG
The DNA here is from genome assembly GCA_000404065.3 of Pinus taeda. NCBI lineage: Eukaryota > Viridiplantae > Streptophyta > Pinopsida > Pinales > Pinaceae > Pinus > Pinus taeda. Next base: position 35,168 of record APFE030794785.1, on the reverse strand, counting down.
GTCCCATTACAATACGCCCTAAAGAAATATCACATCCACCATATCACAAGTTTCTAGAGCCTTGTCACGTTGAAACCTCTGATTGCAATTTGAGTTGCGGACCTGATTGCTCCATTATAACATGCCTTATTGTAATATTGTATCCACTGTATCAGAAGTTTCATATCGCAAGCCTTAAAGGGATGTCACATTAAAACTGCTGATTGCGATATGTATTGCGAACTCGACTGCACCATTATAACATGACTTAATATAATATCGCATCTGCAGTATCGCAAGTCTCAAAGGAATGACATGGTAAAATCTCTGATTGTGATAAAGTTGTGGACCCGACTGATTTATCAAAAAATAGTTTATTGAATATCGCATCCGCTCCATCAGAAGTAGGGGCATCGACAATGTTATATCGGAAGACAAAGCATGTGCACAACTTGTAAAACCTCTAATTTTCTTGAAAGTTGCGATTGCGAGAATAAAGGAATGACGTGGCATATGGGACCTCCAATATGGGTATATCCTCTCTTATGATGTGAATTCCGTAAATAACGAGTTTATGTTATAATTGATGAATATTAACAAAAGGTCCCTCCAATATATTTTCTTAATATGTGATCTCATAAGTCGGCCTCTCCTCCTAATGAACGTGTCTTTTGGTTATTGGTGAGACACGTATAAATACAAGTTAAAACGCTTCACTTCAAGTAGTTGAATCGGGCATCTATCATAGAGAAGGTGAGACAGTTCACAACTCGTGAACTTGAAGAAACAGAGGAAGTTGAAGGTCTAATGGGAAAGAAGGAAGTCGAAGGTCCAGCGGAAGGTGAAGATCCAGTGAAGAAGGAAGTCGAAGGCCGAGCGAGAAAACCAAATCTTTTGACTAGGTTAATCTTGGAAGGCTCGAACCTGAAGTAAATATGTAGTGCAGACCGCGACCTGTTACACAGACTACAAAGGATAGGGCTTAGTGAAGAAGACCTTGGGAGCAGTGTAATACAATCAAACATTTCTTGACAAAGTAAAAATATAGGGTCGGAGCCCTTGGGGTTGGTGCCTCAAAATTGAAAGGATTGGTGTCCTTGGAGTGGGTGCTCCTAAATTCAAGGTTGGTGCCTTGATAAGATAGGGTGGAAGCCCTAGAGGTTGGAGCCTCATCAAAGTCCAAGTTGGTGCTTGGAAAAAATCATCATATATTGTATTCAATTCTTTTCTATATATAATAAAACCATTTCTTTGTTTAAAATTGTAAAAAATCTAAACTGGTAATAATAACAATTGAAAAGAAACACTGGTTCACGCCCCTCTCAGTATTTCCAACACACCAATGGCAAGTTCAACTTGCACAATTGAAAACACCATTTTCGATGGCATGAAGATTCAATATGAATCTGACATAAAGAGTCGGGAAGCCCATATACAGGAGCTAGAGGGCGCAAAATTGAGCAACGAAAGGTTAATCCTGAGATGACAAAATTCATGAAAGAAGCAGGGGAGTTGAATAACCTACTCACTCATTAGCAGGTTCTATTTTGCCAAATGTTGGCCATTATTGAAGGCATGTGCCAATCAGATGATGCACTTGTGAATCAACTTTTCTATTCGAGGACATATAGCAAGGAAGTTGAAGAGAAAATCTTTGATTTCATTGACTGGCAGAACAACTCTGAGGGGTGATCAACCAATCTCCCAAAAATAAAAGAATCTCATAAAGACATTGCCTTTCAGGAATGGGAGATAATGCTTTAAAATGTGAAAATGACAATCTATAGTGCCAGGGACATATCTAGCAACATCATTGAATCAATCAACGACAACTTGTTGTAGGCAAATCTAATCTCAGACTGACGAGAAGATACTTTGCCCGATGTTAAATTATTGACAAAATATTGGCAAGAATCATCAAAGAAGAAGGCTTAGGGAATAAAAGCTCCATCAAAGAGTGACTTGGAATGTCGTTGGCATTTCCTAGTCAAACCACATGGGCAATGGTTGATGTTGACGTCTCTTGCAAATACAACCAGTCACTTTCTCCCAGCACTGCACGATGCGTTATTCAATGCAGGGATGCGCCTTAGACCTCAACAACCACTTGAATTGAAGCCAATGATAGATGTATGCGAACTTCAACAACGAATGGCAGAGCAGTCCTGCTCCAAGTCTTCATCAAGTTGTTGTAACAACACTCTAGTATTAGCTTATATTTTTATTTTAAGTGCGGTTTGTTTGAACCACCCCAACATGTTATGGACTTTTCTATACTTGAGTTTTGATTTCAAACTATAAATCTGTTGTTATGAAGAAAGGGGGTTGTGATTTTGTGTGAGAAACCTTTTTGTTTGCATTATTGTAGCTATAAAGAAGTCTTAATATAAAGAAAACCAACTGCGATTCTATGTATGAGAAGAGTGAATGTGTATCGTGTGCTACTACATGTATGTTGATGCTATTAATTATTGCTTTATTTCAACTTTTCCATATATGTTATTAGATGTGATTGAACCATTATCACGATTGATGTGTTTTAATCAAAATCATTTAAGTATATAGATGAACAACGATATCATATATGTGTAGTGCTTTATATCAACTAATGTAATTAACTATTTAATTAAAGTAGCTATCATTACTTGTTTTATACTCATGAATGGTTTGATGATCTGCATTATAATTCTAGAAGTGAAAAGATGTGTAAGTCACATATATTAATAATACATTGTCCTTGGATAGATATTACAAGGATTTGTTTATATTTAATTTTTTAGTTTGATATACATTCATTAGCTTCACATTCATATATCCTTCACTCATCCCAGACCCTTGTAGTCTTTGATACCATTGAGTATAATATTGTGGAACACATGAAAAAACTTAATGACAACATTTTTTTCTATGAGGTTAGTAAATTGAAACAACATCAGAAATTGCTATTTAAAGATTTTAATGCAGTCCCTGCAACTCCTTTTCATTTCTTAATTCTTTAAAAGGATACAATTTAAAAAAATTAATATTAGCATTTAGAATATTTCATCCTTTCATTTGGTTCCCGTCTCTACTATATATAATTAATTTAAATTTAAATTTGAAGTGAAAAGTTACATAAGAAGAATCTCGATGCAAAAAAGGGGAATATTTGGGAAATAATGTAGCTTAAATTAGAATTAGAATTATAATTGTACAAATCTACATATATTTTTATTGTTGTTGATAATTAACATTCAGAAAGGATGTTGATGATAATTAACTTGTTTTTATAACTTTATCAGATTGTAAATCGGACGCAATATTATTTTGAATGAATTGCATACCCATATTTGGTCTGTGTATTCGAGTTCTAAACAAATCAAAGGTCTTTTGATATCGCACATCGGAGATCTAAACAAATGAGAGAGGTAACACTATATCGACAATCAAAGGTTTAGACGGGTGGTACATTACCAAAACGTCGATATGCAATTGCTCTAATATGATTTCATTATATAAGATGTGCGTTATATTTTTTTGTGAACTTTGGTTGAAAGGTTTTCAAAGTAAAAGTTAAATACTACGACAGTGTGTTATTACTCAAAGGGCGCATTTAACATTGGTTCAATATAAAAGGGTTAAAGTCGAACAACAATATAAGTCCTGGACTCTGGGGCTATATTTTTCATTTATTCTAATTAATGAATAATACAAAGAAACTTTAAAAATAAGATTAAGTCAAATTAAAAAATAAAACAAGACAACATAAGGAAAAAATGAATAACAAATGATCTAAAAGGCAGTTGCAAATACATAGCGGTCCCCATTATTATTTTGATGATAATACAATCAAAATGGGGGTGTTGTATTTTTCACCACAATAGTTTGGAATGTTTGTTCTTAGTAGCTTTTGAGTCCTTTTGTTGTTTGGGAAAATGGCTTCCAAATTTTGTGGTAAGTTACTTCTTGGACAATTGAAAAGAGATTTGCCAGTAAGTGACAACGGATTTGCTTTTTGTTTCTTCCTGTCAAGCATTTTGAAAGTATTTTATTTGAAGTAGAGTCGTAAAACCATGCTCATATCAATCAACGAAATGTGAACTTGTAAAGTTTGTTCATTTTTTTTTTGCAAAACACAAATGCACATTACAATTTTTTTAGAAAGGGGATTTTTTTTGGAATTTTAACTTAATTTCACAGCAACTATTTGTAAAAGAAAGCAACTATTGTGAAGTTGAATCAAAAGTATGCTCACTCAAATGAAATCAGAAGGGGCTAAATGGAGCAATCAGAGTACAAGTGGTTGTAAAGACTTTGATGCTCGCATGGTTTCCTCTTGTTGCCAATGTTTGATGTAAGCATTGCCTTCCATGCGAGAGTAGGGACTGAAGGAAAATGGTGGAGAGATGCGGAGAACAGTGAAGGTGCATACTCTAGAGATGGCAGTGAATGTTAAGCCTTGTCAGTTTGCGTTGCCAATGTCCACTGTCGCCTTTGGTAATGTCATCCCTTGCAATTTATGTATTGTCAAACACCATGCCATTCGAAGGGGAAGTTGTCTGCGAGAGCCTTGTGTTATTGGGGGAATTGGAACATAAGATGGGTTTAAGGCATTCCATGAGGAGGCTTTGTATTGGAAAGTATCAACAACAACAAATGATGGTAATTTAGGGGGTTTTGATCTAGGTGCACAGAAAATGGAAACTACTTTTCCAAGGGCTCCGTTTACAAGACCTGCTTCAACTTACAAGTTACATGTGAGGAAAACATGTTGTTCATTGCAAATAATAACTTTTGCATCCAATTGTTCACCATCGCTGTGTGTACCAGTAGGATGGTGTTTCCTTTTCTTTATGTAGCATCATGCAATTGACATGTTCAATTTTTTGAGCATTTGTTTGTTATTCATTGTGACAACTAGGTCGTTTGGATATAGGTGGATTGCATTGTCGAATTCTTGTTTCTCATCGTTTGACAAAAAAGAATTTGTCCTTGACATGAGAAGGTTTCAGTCTTTGATTGTTGGTGTTGCATTTATGAGATTCATGAGCAATTGGCGAAATGTAGTTTGAAGAGGGTCGGTCCCCTGTTGATGAAAGATGGTAGATAGTGCGACAATCGTGTCAAAGGTGCGCCAAGGGGCATTACCACGCAATGTCCCGACATACATTAGGATGTCCTTCACAGGAGGTAGTTAGCCAAGATCACCAACAAGTATGATAGACCGATTGCCAAAAGGTACATTCTGATAGGAAGGAAATACCTCCCTTAAACGATCGTCTATGCGTGAAAGAAGTTTAGGCCCAATAAAGCTCATTTCATCAATTAAAATGTATTTGATGTGAAAAAATCTTTCTTGGAGATGCAAAAGTGGCTGGCCCTCAAGAGGATGCATTGACACTAAAGGATTGTGAAGGGCAGAATTGATTGTAAGTGCCTTTTTGTTAAATGTTGCAACACCAGTTGGAGCAAGAGGTGTAATGGACTTGAATTGGGAGAAGATTCAATAAGAAATGTATTTCTTAGACAATCAATTAAATGAGAATTCCCTGTGCCAACGATACCTTGGATCAACATTCTAAGTGGAGGAATGGAGGAAGTGGTCCTAAAGTGGGTAAGGACAATGGTAAAAGCAACTTGTTGGTTGGGTGATAGTGAGGTGAGCGAGCGGGGAACTGGAGTGGGGCTAAAAGGGATTTGGGTGGATGAGCGACTAAAGTCTATAAAATGTATGGTTGTCTCTTGCAAAGGGAGATAGATGGTAGTGTGGGCCCAATTGTGGTTAGAGTCAAAGTCACGATGTCCAGGCATGTCAAGGTAATCAATTTGCATGTTGTTTCCAAGGTGTAGCTAAGAAAAAGGTATTGCCATTCATTAATGTCTACGGATTCATGGGAGTTGGGCACGTCATTAGTGGAGGTGTCACCAAAGCTACGAGAAGAGGGGGTTTCAAGGGCTTTCAAGGGCTCAATGAACATGCCATGGAAAATACGCATATCTTTTTTGTTCCCAATGCGAAATGATTACTGCATCAGTGGAGCCAATGCCCGATGGGAGTGCGTGGAAAGGGAAGTATAGAAGTAGTTTACTCCATAAGAAATAAGCGTAGGATGCATCATTGGTATAACTCTGATATAACTCTAGCGGATTCGCTATTCCATTAGATTATTTTTTATTACTATATCGGGTCTGGAACCAAAATCAGCAATCGGAGGATTAAGCCATATTGATGATTTAACATTTGTGGCATTTCAAAAATTTCGACATGATGGTGGATGCGATATTTTGATTGCCTTGCATGTAGTCGGAGGTCCATATCACATATCGACAATCAACGAATTAGAGGGGTGACAACTTTCAAATTTTGCAATATTACGACGTGCCTTTTCTCTCTCTTCCAAATGGATGTGTGGCGCAATATGACTGGTTCTGATAAGGGACGCGTGGTGGACAGAGATTGGTTATGATAAAGTCGCATGGTATATGATGTCAACATGGCATGGCGGGACGGTGGACACGTGGCAAGCAATTTCAACATTTTCAAGGCCCCAAGGGGGGCAAAATAGGGTGACACGTGTCACCAATTACAAGGTGCCACGTGGTAGTGAATGTTGTAATAGATCAAAGATTGACGTTAAGAGGTTGAGGCATGTTGTTGCATTGAAGTAAAATCTTGGATTGAAATCCTCCGATTAAGGGGCTCTGATATGGGGGTTGGCCCACAGTCACAAAGAAGGAAAGACGTGAGGCTGAGAACCAAGGGAGATCAGTTGATCGCATATCGGTGTTTTGCAACATGTGCCATTTCAAAAGTTCTGATAGAGGGGCTCCAATATTGGATTGGCGTGCGGTTATTAAGACTCAAAGAACCTTGGGCTTAAATCATTTAACAAAGGAAAATAGCGTCTGTTGTGATATGTGATATTGTCAAAGCATATTGGTGGTTGGAGGTCCATAACACAATTTGGAGTTTAGATATTTGGTTATTATTATATAGGATCAATTTTATATGTAACGGAAATTTCTAAAAGAATTCTTGTGATGTTATAACTCTGATATAACTCTAGTGGATTCGTTATTCCATTAAATTATTTTCTATTACTATATCAGCTCCAGAACCAAATCAGCAATAAGAGGATTAAGCCATATTGATGATTTAACATATGTGGCATTTCAAAAATTTCGACATGATAGTGGATGCGATATTCTGATTGCCTTGCGTGTAGTCAGAGGTCCATATTGAATATTGGCAATCAGTGAATCAGAGGGGTGACAAATTTCAAATTTTGCGATATAAAAGTACCGAGAATGTTAAACCACCAGGAAACAACGAAACAAAAAAAAACAAAGGATTTTCATTGCAAAACCAAACATGGACGTGTCTTTTCTCTCTCTTCCAAATGAATGTGTGGCGCAATACGATTGGTTTTGATAAGGGACACGTCGTGGACAAAGATTGGTTCCAATAAAGCCACATGGCATATGACGTCGACATGGTGTGGCAGGACGATGGACACGTGGTAGGCAGTTTCGACATTTTCAAGGCCCCAAGGGGGGCAAAACAGGGTGACACGTGTGACCAATTACAAGGTGCCATGTTGCCTTGAATGACATAATAGACTAGAGATCAACGTTCGGAGGTTGAGGCATGTTGTTGCATCAAAGTAAAATCTTGGATTGAAATCCTCCGATTAAGGGGCTCCGATATGGGCGCTGGCCCACGGTCACAAAGAAGGAAAGACACGAGGCTGAGAACCAACAATGATCACAATTGCCGATCACATATCCATGTTTTGCAACATGTGCCATTTCAAAAGTTCCAATAGAGGGGCTTCGATATTGGGCTGCGCACGGTTATCAAGACTAAAATAACCTTGGGCATAAATCATTTACCACAGGAAAATAATGCCCGTTGCGATATTGTCAAAGCTACTAGTGTTAAAGTGGCAGGGAGGGCCGATTACAGGTTAACAAAGAAATTATTGGCAAAACCAAAGAAAGACGAGGTATTTTCTCTCTCCTCAGAGGGACACGTGGCAGATAAAGGTTGGTTTCGATATAGGACAAGTGTTGAAAAACGATAAGCTACATGGCATAGGGTGAACTTCCAGCAAAACCATTAAAAGAAGGTTTAATTATTATAGCAGCGGCCCCATATGGAAGTGACAAGTGGCAAGGGCCGTGTGGTATGGAGAGAAATGCAGCAAGGGCCAAGCACCAAAGAGCTCATCCTATTGGAGATCGGCAATTGAATCCCTCGACCATCACACCATCGAAATGGTATATTCCTTGAAGGCTGACGAATGTACTACAATGTCGTGACGAAGAACCTCACCATAAAAAGCCTATCGCCTTAATCACATTTTATGATATAAAATTTTAAAATGATAAAAAACATTATTAAAGATCATTTTATGATAAGAAAATCTTGAAAGTAGCAATATGTTTTATTTTATTATGTCGGCCATAGTTGGTATTATACATTTGGGTTTAGGTTGACCACTTATTATTTTAGTTAAAGAGGTTAAATAATTTTCAATTTTATAAAGTGAAACTTTAGATATTATTTTTAATTTATTACAAAAAAAATTATTAACGTTTATTTGTAATGTTATTGTCTGTGATTTTGAAGATCTTATTGAACCATGCCTCGTAACTTGTGATATGATAGTAACACTTGAATTTTAATACTAGTCTAATCATATCAGTGTTTCTCTTTTAGATAATTGTGCCATCTCTTGTCATTCAACCCTGTAATAACAAAATATATGTAATATATTACGAACTTCTCATATTCACCGGAAAGAAAGAATGCTTCTTGTTTACCCAGGCTATTGGGTTATCAAAAAGTTCACGATTCATTCAAAGAATTTTTACAAGTTCTTAAAATATCTCATTAAATTTTGTGACGTTATATGAAATGAAATGATATTTTAACATCCACGAGACTAAAAATAGTCTATGGGACCACCGGTTCCCTGTTTTTCGCCTTTTGCAATTCAATCTTTTTCTTATTCAAATTGATGATGAACTGGCCCAACCTTCCAACAATCCCCTTGCTGAAAAGACAATGCCAAGAAACCAATGCTAACATATTCCCATAACTTTCTCTAATGTCTTTGAACGAATCACATTCCAAAATGAAATGCTTTTCCTATTCCACTGCCCTAGACATGCAAAATGTACACACTTGTTCTTCCCAAGCTTCTTTAGGCCTTTTCCACCGTCCTATTTAACACTGAAGTTGATGCGAGTTGGTTCTTAATTGAGCAATAAGAACCTTTGCTCTCCATGAGATGTTAGCTCCAATGTACTTTTCTTGTTGGAGATCACACGTAGGGTTGAATTCCTCAATGTAGTACTTCTTCTTTCTACCCAACTCTTTTCCCCATACCCATTTACGAAACTTATCCATAACAAAATCCTTTAGCTCCTTACTATTTGTGAGATAGACATTGAGGTAGATATTCTATTTTTGCATCCATGCGTAGTTTTGTCTCATCCATGTTTTCTTTCTTTCACTCATACCTTCATTGAAGATAACATTACGTCATCTACCTAATACCATTTTCTCAATTCTTTTAGATATCTTATGATTCACACCATAACAATTGTTCCAATGGGAATTGCTCCTGTTTCAGTCAACATTATCTCATAACGTACCGAATTTTTTTATTTTGAACTTGTTCATGATTAAACATTTTTGGATTTTCTCAATTTGTTTCTGTTTTGAGATGGGGGTGCTACTAGCCCACAATTCACACCCATATAGTATCACTAGACAAACTAGGAGCCCAAAAAGCACTTTAATCGTTTTCCAATCCCATAACTCTACCTCTCTACATCTGTTTTGAAGAGCATATAATGATTTCCACCCTCCTAAAATTCTCTTCTTTTTGTAGTCCTCCTAAAATCAATCCCAAGGTACTTATACTCATTTATTTCTTCAAGAATGTTGCCTTCAAAGAAGAACGCATGTTGGCTTTGCTTCCTTTTATTAGAAAAAATCATTATTTTGGTCTTGCTAGTATTGACTTGCATCGCCACTACTCTACAAAAATGCTCAAGGGAATATAGGTACATCTGCAATCCATGGACCAATTTAGAAATCAATACAAGATCATCAGCATATAAAAGAAGCTTTATCACAAACTCCCCCAACCGAACACTATCTCCACCTTGCAAATTTATCCACTCTTCCAGTTTATCAATATATAAACAAAAAAGAGTAGGGGATAGAGGGCAACCTTGCTTGACTCCAAAGTCACTTCTAAAGCTTTCTAAAATTCCCACTAAGGTTGTAATTTTGACTTTCACCTCTTCATAGAATTTATGGACAACAACTCTATAATGCAAAGGAATTTCAAGTTCTTCCATTCTACACCTCAACTTATCTTTAGGAATTGTATCAAATGTTTTTCTGAAGTCAAAAAAGCAACATAATACTTCTTCTTTGCTCCCCCAAACCTTTTCAAAAATGTGTCTCAATGTGATATCATGATCCATTGTAGAATGCTTCAGCCTAAAACCCACTTGTCCTTTTGCCCTCTTCTTTTACTTCTGCCCACTTACTGATTCTATTTTCTACCATGCTACCGAAAAGCTTTGCAAACAAAGGATTAATCATAATGGTTCTATAATTGGAAGGATTATTAATTGTTAGAGAATTATATATTACAGAGCAATGAAACACATAAAATATTGCAGAAATATAAACACAGAAAATGCATAAAACAAGAGAGACAGATATACGTGGTTCACCCAGTTTGGGCTACGTCCATGGAGAAACAACAGTGCTTTTTATATCATCTGGCAAACTGAAGAGATACAACCTACAGCAGATCCACTATAATTCTCTCTTCGCTCTAAATCTCCTCTCTCTTCCTCACTCAGAATACAGATCTATAGACGCAATACAATTTCCTCATATATAGCGAGGGGTTGCCTTCTAGGGCAAAAACCCTAAATTAAACATAACTTCTAGCGTCAGATCCCACCTAATGAACGACCCAGATTGATTATGAAATTACAACATTTTACAAGGCAATTTTACATCTATTCTTAGCTTCGAGGGCGTTGCCCCTGATCCCCCCTCCAAGGGATACAACCTAAAGTAGATCTGCTGTAATTGCCTCTTCGCTCTCAATCTCCTCTCTCTTCCTCACTCAGAATACAAATCTATAGACGCAATACAATTCCCTCATATATAGCGAGGGGTTGTCTTCTAAGGCAAAAAAACCCTAAATTAAACATAACTTCTACTGTTAGATCTCCACCTAATGAGCGACCCAGATTGATTACGAAATTACAACATTTTACAAGGCAATTTTACATCTATTCTTAGCTTTGGGGGCGCTGCTAAGGATAAATCGTCGTCGCCCTCCCTGGACCCCCCCTACAACGAATATTTTACGGGCGACCATTACGAATTGGGGTCCAATGCGGCGATACCTTTGAATACAGAAAATAATTAGACTCCACACCCAACATTAATGTCTCCACTTTTAAAAAAGGGTATTGCTAGGCTAGTTGTCCAATTTCTTGGGAATCCTTGTTGAATATTTCCATGATGTGTGATGCAAAAGCGTTCATTCCCCATATTAGATACGCTGCTCGAAGTTCAACCAAGTCCTTTGCCTTTCCTGTTGTTAGCTTCTTAATTCCAATCTCGACCTCCTACAATGTGAAGAGCTTTGTAGGTGTTGATCCTGGGGGGAGGGTCATCCTCTTATTCTTTCTCATAGAGTTATCTTCATATTCAAACCATTGATTGGCTGTAATATTATTTTTTATTTGCTTCGATCTTCCTTGGTTGAGGTTCCTACCAGAAAAGCTCTGGGTTATTCTTGCCTAGATATATTAACTCTTCTCACCTTGTTTGCACAAACTCACCTTTTTTCCTTTTTTAGCATATGCTTATATAACTTTACATTCATTATATCATCATCATCATTTACCATTATATGTGTGACTTGTTCAACTTTTGTTTGTTTGTTTGTGTTGTTTTGACAATGTAGTCAAATTATTATTTTCTATCTAATGGTCACATACAATTTTTGGTTTTGGGCGACTTTGTTAAATGTAAAGTTAGGTCATTATTTGCGTTCATATTTGTTACTATGAAATTTTAGCATATTTCACTCCATGGTTTAGAAACTTCCCTATTTGTAAAGAAAGTTGTTTAGAATATCCATTACTGGGATTTTAATTTTGGGTATTTAGGATAAATTGACTTTAGTTATTTAAATTAAAAATAAAATTATTTATATAGAAAATAAAATTTAATATTCAAATCTTCTTTTTCAATCCAACAACAATCTCATATATATATTCTTTCTTTACATGACAATTAATTTTTTTTAATCATTCATTGATTCAAATTTATTAGAATTTGTTTAACTCTAAAGCTTTGATGATAAATTGCCTTTTCACATTTTAAATTTAGAAAAAAAAAACATTAAATAAGGATTGTTTTTGTGAAAGATATAATTTGATAGTCAAATTACTTTTATTGTGGTAATTTTCTTTTCAAATGCGTAAAAAAATCCAGGCAACCATCATAAAAGCTAACACAAATTTAACAAGGCCGCAAAGCTAGTGTTCCATGCCACTTAGTTCAATTATTGAATTTTGAAATGTATGAACTAACTATTGTATTTGAACAAGAGCTACTTTGTAGATATTCTTGCTTATTTTAAGTATCCTTAAATTAGAGTAAGAAACAAATAAGACATACATGAAAGGATAAATATTAAAATTTTATATCATTCTAAATAATAGAAAATGTCTTTAATGTACTTTTACATTGTACAATTTTGAAAATTAATATTAAATTAAATTAAATTGCCCATAATTTTTTATTACACTTTACAATTCTCAAAAGTAATATCAAATTAAATTACATTTCGTGTAGTATTGAAAATAGTTCATTAATATTAAATTAAATGGGTTCGCTCATAAGGATAGAAAACAAGAGATGGTGGATTATGGTGGGTTGTGCATGATATAATTAATTGTTGAGGTCGATGAAATCAATATAATTATTTATGGATGTTGATGTCAACATGGATACAGGTCGCTTGATTTAATGCATAAATTCACATAATGAACTAGCTGCGTCATTTGAAAAAAAAACCAAGTCAACCACTCATATGTGATAAGAAAAGCAAAGAGGCACGAAGCATTTGTCAGTATTGTTTAAGATGGATTTATGAGAGTATAATGTACTAATAAAGTGTAATATCCCTCCCTTA
>APFE030794785.1:1821-13103 GCA_000404065.3 Pinus taeda | reverse complement strand
GGAGCATTCTTCTACTTCAACTTCCACTTCATCTTCAGGAATGGCACTTTCTGCATGTCGTTGTCAATCATCTCAGTCTTGTTATGCATTAAATGTATCTTCTTCTTCTCATTCTCATGAGTGGCTCATTGATTCTGGAACCTCTTATCACATGGCCAAAAACAAAGCCATGTTTTCTTCTTTACATGATTGTAACACCAAAAATATATATGTTGGTGATGATAGATCTCTTAATGTTGTAGGGACTGGAACTGTTCATCTAGACAATGGTCAGTTTAATGATGTATTATGTGTTCCAACCTTATCCTCCAACCTTCTATCTGTATATCAGATAACTCATTCAGGTGAAGGTAAAATTGTTGAATTTTCACCTCATGATGTTGTAATCAAGGATCTAAGAGATCCTAAACAGATTCTAGCTACTGGTATTGCTGATGATTCCACAAGGTTGTATAAGTTTCACAACTTTGGGTCATCAAATCTTCCTCAGTATTTGTTGCTCATAATGATGAAGTGAGCAAACTTTGGCATGAGCGATTTGGTCACTTAAACTATCGCTCCCTTCAGCATCTATGTAAAAAAAATATGGTGACACCGCTCCATCTATATTTATATATTCCTCCATCTCTTCTTCTTTGTCTCTATATCTCACCCCAAACATACCCACTCTATCCCCACCTCTCCCTTGTCACTCACTCTCTCTCTCTCTCTCCACTTTTCTATCTCTATGTCTTTCTTCTTCCCTCCGTCTCTCCCCTTCCAAATCCATCTAATTGTCCCTCCCCTCTCCTCCTCTCTCTCCCTTTTTCTCCCACCTCCCTCTCTCCCTTTCTCTCCCACCTGCCTCTGTCTCTCCCCCCATCACTCACTTCCTCCCCCTGTCTCTCTCTCCCCAACTCTATCATTATCTCCTTCTCTTTGTCCTTATTTCTCTCCATATGTAATTACTTTCAAATTAATGAACTTCATGCATCTAGTTACATCAAATCATAAGTCAATATCTACATTTAAATCAATGCATCTAGTGTAAGCAATAAAATTGGATTAGAAATTGACATTTACAATGAAATCAATGCACCTAGTGCAAAAAATCAAATAGAATTAGAAATCAACATCTACAATGAAATCAATGTATCTAGTGCAAACAATCAAATAAGGTTATAAATCAACTACATTGAAAGCAATGCACCTTTCTCTCTCTTCCCTCTCTCCTCTCTCCCTCCCTTGTCACTCAAACTCTCTCTCCATCTTCATCTCGCTACGTCTTTGTTCTTTCCTCCCTCTCTCTCCCCTCCTATCCCTCTTCCTTCCTCTTTCTCTCTCTGCCCTCCTCTCCATCTCCCACCTCTCCCCGTCTCTTTCTTTTATTTAAATATAATATTATAATATTTAAAATTTAACATTTTTTTTGTAAACTTGGTGGTGCTTCCTCTATTAATATTAACTATTCAAAACTCAGAACTTCCATTTGTTCCAAGTGGCTTACCTACCCAAAGTAAACCAGATAGCCATCTGTCTGCATTAAACCTTGTCCAAAATTTAAAAAGATCTTTCTCTATCCATCTAGTAACATTGTCTTTACTATCTATACTATTGTTCAAATTAAACAAGTAAAAGTTGTTCATCAAAATTTTATCAGAAATTTATTGGACCTCTACTTCAATGCTCGTCCAAGGATATTATTGGGGTTGGCACTTTGGCACTAGAGCCAAGCATCTCACTCCTCTTCATGCCTTGAAGTGTTTGCTCAATTCTTCCCAATGCCAAGTTGTTTATGTAATTTTGTATCTGGACTGTTGCAATCTCCCTGAGGAGTTCTGCCCTGACAGGATCATTTTCCTTGGTGTCCTCCTTTACCTCTGGTCCTCTGCTTGCTACTTGTTCCCAATTTAGAGTCATGGCCCGTGCCACCACATTCTTCATGACCCAACACTGTTGTATTGTCTGTCTGAAGAGGGAGTGTCATCCTCTATAGTTCCCTGGGTCTAGAACCATACTCTCCCACTCCTCCATGGGGATGTCTTAGTTCCTTATGTTGTCGTTTAGTTCTCGCTCCCATCCAGCAATTTGGGCTCTGATGTTCGGTGGGTTCCCTGCCATGTAGACGTCAATGAGGGTTTTCATATGTTCACATCCCGACTTTCTCCCTTTCTTTCTTTGCTCTTTGTTTGAGCCGCTCACCCCCTCTGCCATCTTTTTGTCTCTCTTGCCCTTGCTGGTCACCATGTTGCCTGTGTCCCTGCTGCTGGCTGCTTCTTTTTGTTCGTTGTCCTCCTCACTGTGTTGTGCGTGGTGTGAGGTGAGACCTATCACATAACCATTAAAATTATCAGTTTCATAACAATAAAATATCCAAACAATTTCCCTTTTCCCTGTGTCCCTTGTGTTATCCCTTTCAGTGCTAGAACTTATGCCTTGCGAGACTTCTTTTAGAATTTCCCAATTCCTCTCATAGTTATGGGTTCTTTCAATTCTTACTGCTCTTATTGTTTTTCCCTCTCGGCAACATATGTCGCTCAAACAGCACGACAGAGGCGTCTACATAGGTTCGCCTCCAGGGTAGTTTGGTTTACTATTTCTCGCATCATAGGGAGCCTTGGTGATGGATATGTTTTCCAAGGATTTAGGCCTCAAAGTGCTGACCCTATTTTCTTCCGCCCCTAGAGATCTTTTGGTTCCATGTTTCCCTCTTTTCTAGGTTCTACTTGCTCTCCAAGGTTTTTCCTTTTTTTCTTCTGGTTTTATCTCAGAGTTTCCAACGGGGATCATTATGACCTCGCTCTTGTTTCATTTCGAGAATTTGCAGTGGTGGAGACCTTTCCTTTCCTGGAATCTATTCCCTCCCTTTCTAGCTTACTCCCCAGGATTTTCATTCCCATTCTACAGTTTTCAACCAACTAGGGTCCCAGGAATTCCTGGGTGCCTCCCTACCAGACTCAGAATTCCTGGGTGCCTCCCTACCAGAGTCATACCTTCTCCTAAACAAATTTCCTAGATTAATGTAGAAAGTCATCCTATGCCTTACAAAGCTAGGGGCCAGAGGATTAACATACCAACTTGCAAGACAGGGTACGCTTCCATCCGCAGGCTGCAACATCGTTCTTCAACCACCTTTCCTCTCTCTTGTTCTTGTCTCCTCCCTCTGCGTGCGACTGTCTAATGCATGTTTTCCCTTATGTTTTATTCCCATCCCCTTTCTATATTTTCCTTTTGCGGCCACTTGTCTGTCATCATTCCCTTCACTAATGCCTACATCGTCACCTTAGAATGGTGACCCTCTGTCCTGACTTCCACCTCCTCGCATTAACACTCACTTACTCCCGGTTGCTCTTGCCGTATGATCATGTCCCTCGCCCTGCGACTTGCTAGAGTCCTTCTGCCCACCCTCCTGCTAGCCCCCCTGCCATCCTCACTGTCCTCCTTATTTGTCTCCACCCTCCTCCTCTCGGGGTCTATTCCTTCCCTGGCGTGCTCGTCCACTTGCCTTCACCCCTGTCCTCTCATCCATTTCCCTCGCCTGTCCTTTCGCACACTTGGACGCTTCTTCCCCCTTTCCCAGTCCCATCTCCCTGGTCCCTCTTCCTCCCTTGTGTTACACCCCGATCAGAGGATCCCCCACCCCCCTCCCCTTCCTTGTCTTTTTCTAGGATTTTTACTAAGTTTGCCATCTCCTCCATCTTATGTAGCTCTTCCTCGTTTATGTCTACAGTGCTTCCTACCTAGCTGCATCCCTAATTTGCGAGGTTGTCAGCTGCCGCATTGCCTTTCCTTCGTATGTGTGTAGGGAGGATGTAGTCTATATATCTGGGTAGTTTGCTGATCTCCTACACCAGCCATGCAGTTCTCAAACTCGGCTAATCTTCAACCACTGAGTTCCTTGCTGTAGCTTTTTTACTATTTCAATCGCCATTTTCGAATCGCCTTCAACCTATAATTTTTTATATTTCTCCCTTATTGTGATTTCCAGTCCTTTCTTTAGGGCATGTAGCTCAGTGTCATTAATTGTCACATTGTCACAGTCCATCGCATAGATTATGAGTGTCCTCCCCCTATTATCTCTGAATACTCCTCTTGTTCCTACCTCACCAGGATTCCCTTTAGCAGCGTCGTCGAAGTTTAGTTTGATGAAATCCTTCTGTGGTCTTCTGAATTGGTTTACTTCCTCCTCTTTGTTGGTTTGGTGCTTCGTAGAAGGCTTATGCAGCATGCTGGGTTTTAGGTTCAAGCAGGTCATTATCTTTGCTTCCTTCGGGTTAGTTTTCCAGTCCTCTTCGAACCAATTCTCTGTAAGAACAGTCTCTCTGATGTTTTGGATTATCTGGTTCCATTTTTTTGCTTTTGCTCTGCCTTCATCCTTGATGATCAGTTTGTTTCGTTCTTTCAATATATTCCACAAGACAAATCCTAGCGAGAGTCTCCATGCACGGTTCATGATCGTGTTCTAGTACGTTTTTTCCTCCAGTTCTCTATTATTGTTTGCATGTTGTTTGGATTCCAGTCACTAATTTCAAAAAGTTGATGGTGTTGTTTCCATAAGTTATCGCTGAAATTGCAAGCATTGGTAAGGTGCTCCATTGTTTCTTCATGTTCTCCGCAAAGGACACATATCGAAGGGTCTTGCATTCCTTTTTTTTATAGTTGGTCGCATGTTAATGCTCGCCCATGACTTAGGATCCAGACGAAGAAGGCTATCTTCGGCCATGTTTTTACTTTCCATATGTTTTCCCATTTATTTATTTCTGGATGTCTATTGTGTTCTGCTTTTAATTGGTAGCCTTCTCCTATTGTAAACATTCCTTTGATTTTGTGGCCCCATCTTAGGATGTGCGATCCTTCTTTTATTGCTATTTTCCTGGTTGCCATTTCCTTGTCATAAAGCTTCCATTGGGGTGTTTCTAGCGCTTTTGGCCAATCTGGTTGTTGTTCCCGCTTTCTCCAGTATCCTTCTGGTTCCAAGCACCATAATTTTTGTATTGTGTTTCCCCCATGGAGATTGGTGAATTGGTGGACTTCTGCGAGCTGCCGCTAATTGTTGAGTTTTCCCTTCTGTTGCCACACTTCTTCCCAGAAGTTGGCTTTGTTCCCTCCTCTAATTCCCCAAAAGCTATGGTTGCTGATCAGATCCCTGTTGGCATTGACTAGATTCCAAATTGTAGAGCCTTTTTTATCGGTTTGGCTTCTCAACTTTCTTTCAAGGGACCTGGGCATATCATACTTTCTCTCCCATAGTTTTTTCCAAAGATTCCCCCTCCCTGTATCCATCTCCACCACAACTTTGCTCCCATTACCTGATTCAGAATTTAGAGGTCACGGAGTCCAAGGCCTCCTTCTTTTAGGGGTATGCTGAGCCAACTCCAAGATAGGAGCGCCCATTTTTTTACCGTGTTGGGTGCTTGCCATAAGAATTTTTTTAACATCTCTACCATTTTCTGGCAGACTGTTTTGGGGTCGCTTGGCTAGTTAGTTGGTATATCGAGATGGACTCAGCATTTTCCATTGGATCTTTCCCATGAAGGTTTTCCAATTGGCCACTTTGTTCTGTTGGTCGTTTAGTTGGTTACCTAGATATTTTGTGGGAAATTCCCTATTCTGAATCCCACGGATCTTGTTAGGAAAGCTTGGAGGGTGCTAGGGTGTTGAAAAAATAGATATCCGACTTCTCCTTGTTTATCTCTGTCGGAGAGGCACTTGTGAAGTCTGTGAGGATTTCCATTATTTTCCTAGCTTCCTTGAGCGATGCCTGTCCGTATAGCATTACGTCGTCTACAAATTGTTGGTGGGTTAGTGGAAGGTCATTTCCCCAGAGTCTTAAGCCCATATATTGTTCGCTACAGACTTTTTCTTTTATGTATCTTCCTAGACCTTCTGCTACTAGGATAAACAAGAAGGGCAACAATGGGTCACCTTGCCTGAGCCCTCTAGTAGCACTGAAGGCCTTTGTAGGGGATCTGTTAAGCAAAATTAACAAAACTGGAGTGGTTACCATTGACATTACCCAGCTTATCCATCTTTCATCGAAGCCAAATACCTTCAGTATTTTTTGGAGATACTCTCAGTTCAGTCTATTGTAGGCTTTGGCCAAATCTAATTTTACCAGCATTCCTTTGGTTTTTTTTTTAAGGAGTGGATTGCTTCTTGTGCCACCACTATGTCGTCTGTCATTTGTCTGCCTTTGACAAGCCCTGTCTGCTCTTGAGATATTAAGCCAGGTAGTATGGGTTTCAGTTGGTTAACCATCATTGTAGCCAAGATTTTGTATATGACATTGCAGAGAGCGATTGGTCGGAACCCTTGTGGTTCTTCCGAGTGCTCTGTCTTCAGGATCAGGCCCAGGAATGTTGAATTCAGGGCCAGGTGCATTCTTTTGGTGCATCTGGACTCCTCCACTAGTTTCACTAAGTCTTCACTCATGAAGGCCCAGGTCGCTTGGAAGAATTCAGCAGTAAATCCATTAGGCCCTGGTGCTTTGTTCTTCGCCATATTTTTAATTGCCTCTTTCACCTCTGCTTTAGTTATTTCTCTTAGTAGAGCCAGGTTCTGATCTCTGCTTACCAATTTAGGGATATGTTGACTAATTTTGTTAATGTTATCCTCCCTTCTAATATTTGGTTATGTTAGAAGCCCTTTGAAATGCTGAACCAACAAGTTCTCCATTTCTTCCTTGTGTGAGTTGATTGCCTTGCTGGTCCATTAGGGAGAAGATTTTGTTTTGTTGTCTGTGTTGTACCATTGCTTTATGGAAGAACTTCGTATTCCTCTCTTTTTTTTAACCATTGAATTCTTGATTTTTGTTTCCAAAGGATTTCCTCCTGCTGTCTAGCTTCCTCCAAATTGTTTATCAACAGTCCCTCCTCTTCTACAAGCTCTTCACTTTTTCCGTCCTCAATTATTTGTTGTTGTATGTGCTTCATCTTTATCTGAAGTATCTCATGTTCCTTCTATATGTTCCCAAATTCTCCTTCATTCCTTTTCTTTATCCTCCCTTTTAGATCTTTTAGTCTAAGTTGAAAGGTGTGCATTTGGTTTCTTCCTCGTATCGCTTTCTCAGTCCCTTTCCACCATTCCTTCATTTTATCTATAAAGGTGGTTTCTCTTAGCCAAAATGTCTCGAACCTAAAGGGTCTATTCTGATTCTTTTGGTTCATTGCAATTTCGAGTTTAATAGGCCAGTAATCTGACCCTAAACACGGAAGGATTGTTGCTTCATAGAATATATCTTTGCCAATTGCTAAGAATCTGTCTAGCCTAGAGACTATCTGTTTGCTCCCTCCCCTTCTATTGTTCCACGTGTATTTTCCATTTATGGTTGGTATGTCTACCAATTTTAGTTCTTCTTGAAGATACCTGAACCACTCCATCTCCGACTCTTCTCTTTGCAAACCTCCTTTTGGCTCCTCTATTGATGTTATCAAATTGAAGTCCGCTGCTATCAACCAAAGTTTCTCCTCATGGAGTTTTCCTAGTTGTATTTGATGGAGGAAGATTCCTTTCTCCACTGGACTATGAGGACCATAAACTGCAGAGACTAGAAACCATTCTCTGTTTCCAATTATAGCTAGAATCGCCCCGTGAGAATTCTTTTCATGCCCTCCCAGTAATCTACTGTGATCTCTCCTAGGTTCCACGGTGTTGTTATGCCTCCCGCACTACCTTTCGCATCTATAGTCATGCATTCATACTTTGGTTTTATTTTATTTAGGATTTCCTCCATTCTCCCTCCTGTGATTTTTGTTTCTTGTAGCAACATGAGTTGAGGTTTTTCTTTTCTTAGCCTATCCACTAAGTGTCTTTGTTTGCCTTTACTATTAAGGTCTCTTATATTCCAGGATGTGATTATTATTGCGTTACTTGGCTAATTTGGTGTAATACGCCGATAGCGGTACTACCCTCCCTGTATTCACTAGCATTTCTCCCATAATCTGTATAGATTCTTATAGGTTTCTTCAGCATCTTTTCTTTCTGCCTTTCGTTTTATTAGGGTAGTCTTGGGTGCTGTCATGTTGCAGCCCCAGTTGTTCTGCCATCTCCACCTTTCCCTACCCCTGTTTAACTTGATACTACTGGAATGTTTCTCTATATAGTCGTTTTTGGTCTTCTTGAATGAATCGATCATCTAGATGTCTCCATTCATTCAGTAGTTTCCACATCACCTCTTCTTCCATGCTTAGTTCTTCCCCCCTACTTGTATCTATTTCTATTGTAGTGTTATCCATCTTCTCTCTGTCTTCCTTCTCCTCCTCTGTTGACTCGATTTGGGCTTTCTTCTTAGGTTTTAGTTTGCCTTGGCTCGAGCTGCTTTCCTTTCCTTTTTCCCCCTGAGAGTCCATTGTTTGGACCTCGTTGTTTTCTTCTTCTTCTTCCTGTAGTACTTCAAAGTTGTTTGTTCTGCTGGGTTGGGCTTCATGTTCTTTTTCCCCTGCATTGGTATTCTCTCTTGCTTGTCTCGTTTTGCTTTTTACTTCTTGAAACTCGTCCTTGTCTTCTTGATTTTTCCTCTGTTGTTTATGCTTGTTCTCTTCCTCTTCTATATTCAGTGGGCACTCCTTAAATAGGTGACCATACTCATGACATCTTCTACATCTGAACGGGATGTGTTTGTAGTCTAAGGTTTGCTGCCATACCTCTTCATGATATTCTAGTTCTATTGTGTCTGGGATGGGGTCAGCTATATTCATGTAAACACATATTCTAGCATATGAGGTTTCTCTTCCTTTTTTTTCGTTTCTGCTATTTTGACAAATCTACCTATCATGTTTCATATGCCCTTTAGAATCTATGGGTCCCAAAAGTCCATTAGGAGGCCAAATAACCTAACCCACACTGGGGATGCCAAAACATTTCCCTTGTCTGGGTCATAACATTCTTCCCAATATCTCATAAACAATCCAGCATTATAATGAAAGTAGGAACCATTTTCAAATACTTTTTCTTTGTCTTGCAAGTTCGAGAATATTACCGTGAAGAAGCCTCTTGCTACCATCGTTAACTTGATGTGGCCTTGGGGTTGCCATTTTTGTTGAATCCATTTGGTGAGGTCATTTTCTATCGGCCATACTCCAATGAACTTGCATATAAGCGCATGGTCTTTCATATAACTTCTGCATCGCTCCAGTTTGTTCATCGATATGATGAATCTTGGTTTCTCCGTTGCACATGGTAAACATTTACCTCTGTTGCCTGCCTGCCACCTCGCTTTGAGGCCCAGTCCCGACTTTCTTGTTTCTCCCGCCTGTTGTAGGTTACTAGTATTCTGGCATGATTTCCCTACCGCCGCATCTCAATAGGAGGGGATCTCTCCTCCCCTTTCCTCCTTTGTCATTCCACTCTGAATCCTAGTGTCTGGGTCTGCCGCTTTTTAGCAGTCTACAGTTTTTTGGACGCAAAGTATCGCTTAGCTCATGGCCACCTGGCCATTAAGGTTGTAGAGTTGTGTTTCCCATATCTTTAACCCATTCCCTCAAATTCACAATTCTTCAAATTTAATATTATATTAATTCAAAATTATTTTAAAAAATTATAACATTATATTACATAATAATTTATTTTTGACATTGACATAATATTATAATACATGTTTAATATAATATAAAATTGGTGATTATAATATTAAATTAAATAGTTGTTAAATTTTAAGAGGTAAAAAATAAATTGAAAACACACTACATTAATATTAATCATTTAAAACGGAAAATACATGCAACAATTCGACTCTATATTTAAATCAACCAAAAACAAATGTTGAGGTATCTTCATATCTGAATCGTGTACATCCACTAAATCTCTTTTTGGACGTCATTTCAATCCTCACAGAACCTGCATTTCTCATTTCTCTCAGCGTTATGATTAAAATACAATTATTAAATTGTAAATTATAATTTTGAATCACTAATAAATTTGATATTTTCCAATAATTAATTAAATGGTTTAATATTAATATCTTGTCAAATTTCCCATTAAAATAATTGATTTTCCTTTATGATATTTCCGAGGAGAAAAAAAACATAAATTCGTAGAATGTCAGAATCTGAAACATAGATCATACATTGCAAGAGTAATGAGTCAATGTTAACCTCCAATAAGCAGAAGCCCACATCTAGGTTCATGAATACAATAGCCTTTGACAACATAAAAACACAGCTAAATCTATTATTGTTCTTTATGAGTATGTTAATGTTTCATGGATTGTTTCAAGCCTCCTTGATGCAAATGTTGGCCTTTTAACAGAGTTCATAATTCCTAATCTTCCTGCAACCCAATCGGGCTTTTCTTTCGGACGGGGAATAGGGAATTTCCAATTATATTGGCATCATGTCGATCTGATGGTTGAAATAGCTCTGCACAACATCTCAACCATGTCAGACATCAACAATATGTATTGTTTGTCCAAGGTACATACCCCACCCAGGTGTTCACAGAGTATGACCTCCCATTGGACTATACTTATCTTGGGTAGCTAATCCTCAAAGAATATCGGTCCATGACTACTCTTGCCTTGAATGCCCTACCACATTCTCAAAGAGTATCGAATGTCAGATGGTTACCTAATCCTCCATTCTTTCTTCCCAAGTGAAGACAAGAATGTCGTGTCTATCTCTCCCTCTCAACTAGGGAGGAAAAATCCACCAAACCAAGCTTGTTTCTTAAGTATACAAGCTTCTTGTTTGGAAGTGATTTCGTCAATATGTCAGCTACCTGCTCATCAGTGGACATATACCGTAGCTGCAACACACCATTTTGTACTAGCTCTCGAATATAGTGATACTTGTTGATATGCTTTGTCTTCCCACGAAACATTGGGTCCTCAGAGAAATGAATACAACTGGTGTTATCACAAAGTATCACTTAGGGTTCATCGATCCTTCAAACCAGTGTTGTGAAAAGCGCGATCTAATCGCGCTTTTTTCAAAAAATCGCGATTTTTTCCCCAAGGCGCATAAATCGCTCGTTTTATGGGAAAAAATCGCCGCTAAAATTTTTTTGCCGCTTTTTTTTCGAAAAAACGCGATTTTCACCCAAAAAATCGGCAGGGGCGCGGGTAGCGGGTTTTATAAGGGAAAAACGAAATTTTTTTTGCCCATTTGGACAGCGCGCGGTGGAGGAAGAGCTTCTGAGCTGGGAGAGAGGGTTTGGAGGGCGATTTTGCCGATTCGAAGGGTCTACGCTCACTATTTCGAGAGGAGATCGCCATTTTCACCGTAGAAACGGTATGTAGGTTGATTTTTTTTAGTTTTCATTGTTTCAAAACAATGTTTTTCTATGTTTTTAATTTTTTTTTGTTGAAA